>MCFG01000678.1:2500-16054 GCA_002104895.1 Anaeromyces robustus | reverse complement strand
TTTTTTAAAAAAGTGTCTTATTTAGTTGTCCTGAAAATTTTACACATAGAAATATGTTTTTTTTTTTTTTGGTTAATGTATATATAAATTTTGAAGATTTTTAAGGTCAAAAATCTTGAAATTAGATGAGAAATTTTCAATGGAATTTCAATTTTGACCTTAAATTTTTCTATATTTAATTCATTTTTACTACTTAAATTTGGTATTATTGTAATCGTCTCACCTTCAATAATAAAAATATATAAAAATAAATAGTTCTTAGCATAGTAGAAATAGGGTGTTTTTAGGATTCATTTAATTTATTATTATCATACACTTATAATAATAATTAAATTTATTTATATATTATTTAACCATCCATTAATATAATTTATTATTGTCATTCACTTATAATTATAATTAAATTTATTTATATTAATATTATATATACATTTATTTATTGAAAAAAATAAAAATATTCCTTTTTATTAATAAAGTAGCCTTCAATTCACTTCAAATTTGAATATAATATTAAAAATAATATGTTATTAAAAAATAGTTGTAAAAATATAATAATTTTCTAAATAATTTACCTTTTAAATTTAAATGAAATGTTCAATCCATTTTTAATGGAACTTCAATGGAATTTCAATGGAAATTTATCATTAAACTTTGTTTATTCTACTTTAATTTTATTTTTATCTATTATTTTTAGTATCATTGTAATGCTTTGATTTCCAAGAATATAAATATCAAAATAAAAATGGACATTAACATAGTAAAAAATAGAGATATCTAAAATTATTTATTTATTATTAATCATTCATTAATATATTTATTTATTTTATTATTATTGATTCATAAATTAAAATTATTTATATTATAATTATTTATACACTAATATAAATTATATTATTTATTTAATAAATATTAATATACATTAAAATAATATTAAATTTATTTATTTAAAAGAATACTTATATACATTTATATATTTAAGTTTAAATTTATTTAGTTTAATTATAAACATACACTCACTAAATGCTCAAAATTACTTTTTTTAAAAAAAGTGTCTTATTTAGTTGTCCTGAAAAATTTTACACATAGAAATATGTTTTTTTTTTTTTTTTGGTTAATGTATATATAAATTTTGAAGATTTTTAAGGTCAAAAATCTTGAAATTAGATGAGAAATTTTCAATGGAATTTCAACTTTGACCTTAAATTTTTCTATATTAAATTCATTTTTACTACTTAAATTTGGTATTATTATAATCTTCTCACCTTCAATAATAAAAATATATAAAAATAAATAGGTCTTAGCATAGTAGAAATAGGGTGTTTTTAGGATTCATTTAATTTATTATTATCATTCACTTATAATAATAATTAAATTTATTTATATTAATATTATACATACATTTAAATATTGAAAACTCAAAAAGTAGTCATTTTTATTAATAAAGTAATGTTCAATTCCCTAAAAATTTTAATATAATAGTGAAAACGATATGTTCTTAAATATATATGAAATATAAAGTTTTTTTGTAATTTTTGGCTATTCAATTTAAATGAGAATTTCAATGGAATGTTAAATTTAGCTTTTAGTATTTTTTATACTAAATAAATAAAAGATACGGACACAAAAGAATAAATTTTTTATATTTATTAGGAATTATTATCATATATTATTAAGTTTCTAATATTATTTTCAGTACTATTAATATATTATAATAATAATAATAATAATAATAATAATAGTAAAAACTCTTGTTATTATCAATTCACTTCTTTTGAATACTATGATTCATATATGAAAATTTTATGGACACTTTTTAATAGGTAGCAACCCTACCTCAATATTTTTACTTCTAGTTTTTTTTAAAAGATAGATTGTTATTAGACCTTCATGGAATGGTATTTCTTATTTCTTAGGCATGAAAATTAATAATTTTATATCACTCTATAGAAATCACTTTTTTATATTTATATATATATTTATATTCAAAGAAAATTTTGTATTTTTTAATCTACATCAATTAAATTTAAATATATTATTCTTATATTTTAATATGTTTTTGTACAGGAATTTGCGTAACTTTTAAGCTATAATATGTATTTGTAGCATAAATTTTAAAAATTTCATATTTACCAAATCCTTACTTACAGATAAATCAAGTGTGATTGGGAAAATTTTTTGTGATATTTTTTAGCATAGCATAACTGAATGTTAATATTTTTGCTTCTGGTTTTTTTTAAAAGATACTTTATTGTTTAAACTTCATGAAATGATATTTTTTATTTCTTAGACACGGAAATTGATAATTTTATATCATTTTATCAAAATCATATTTTGATATTTATATATATATATATATTCAAAGAAAATTTTGTATTTTTTAATCCACATCAATTAAATTTAAATATATTACTCCTATTTTTTAATATGTTTTTGTACAGGATTTTGCGCAACTTTTAAGCTATAATATGTATTTGTAGCATAAATTTTAAAAATTTCATATTTACCAAATCTTTACTTACAGATAAATCAAGTTTGATTGGGAAAAATTTTCATTATATTTTTTAGCATAGCATAACTGAATGTTAATATTTTTGCTTCTAGTTTTTTTTAAAAGATACTTTATTGTTTAAACTTCATGGAATGATATTTTTTATTTCTTAGCTATGAAAAATAGTAATTTTATATCATTTTATAGAAATCACTTTTTTATATTTATATATATTTATATTCTAAGAAAATTTTGTATTTTTTAATCTACATCAATCAAATTTATATATATTATTCTTATATTTTAATATGTTTTTGTACAGATTTTAGCGCAACTTTTAAGCTATAATATGTATTTGTAGTATAAATTTTAAAAATTTCATATTTACCAAATCCTTACTTACAGATAAATCAAGTGTGATTGGGAAAAATTTTCATTATATTTTTTAGCATAGCATAACTGAATGTTAATATTTTTGCTTCTAGTTTATTTAAAAGATACTTTATTGTTTAAACTTCATGGAATGATATTTTTTATTTATTAGCTATCAAAAATAGTAATTTTATATCATTTTATAGAAATCACTTTTTGATATTTATATATATAATATTATTCAAAGAGAATTTTGTACTTTTTAAACTACATCAATCAAATTTAAATATATAAATTTATATTTTAATATGTTTTTGTACAGGTTTTTGCGTAACTTTTAAGCTATAATATGTATTTGTAGCATAAATTTTAAAAATTTCATATTTACCAAATCCTTACTTACAGATAAATCAAGTATGATTGGGAAAATTTTTTGTGATATTTTTTAGCATAGCATAACTGAATGTTAATATTTTTGCTTCTGGTTTTTTTAAAAGATACTTTATTGTTTAAACTTCATGGAATGATATTTTTTATTTCTTAGCTATGAAAATTGATAATTTCATATCATTTTATAGAAATCACTTTTTGATATTTATATATATATATATATATTCAAAGAAAATTTTGTACTTTTTAAACTACATCAATCAAATTTAAATATATAAGAATTATATTTTAATATGTTTTTGTATAGGATTTTGCGCAACTTTTAAGCTATAATATGTATTTGTAGCATAAAATTTAAAATTTTCATATTTATCCTATTCATACTAACAGATAAATCAAGTGTGATTGGGAAAATTTTTTGTGATATTTTTTAGCATAACGTAACCAAATATTAATATTTTTGCTTCTAGTTTTTTTTAAAAGATACTTTATTGTTTAAACTTCATAGAATGATATTTTTTATTTCTTAGACACAAAAATTGATAATTTTATATCATTTTATCAAAATTACCTTTTTATATATATATATATATTTATATACTAAGAAAATTTTGTATTTTTTAATCTACATCAATCAAATTTAAATATTTAATTTTTATATTTTAATATGTTTTTGTACAGGATTTTGCGCAACTTTTAAGCTATAATACGTATTTGTAGCATAAAATTTAAAATTTTCATATTTATGCTATTCATACTTAACAAATAAATCAAGTGTGATTGGGAAAAATTACTGTGATATTTTTTAGCATAACATAACCAAATGTTAATATTTTTACTTTTAGTTTTTTTTAAAAGATACTTTATTGTTTAAACTTCATGGAATGATATTTTTTATTTCTTAGCTATGAAAAATAGTAATTTTATATCATTTTATAGAAATCACTTTTTTATATTTATATATATTTATATTCTAAGAAAATTTTGTATTTTTTAATCTACATCAATCAAATTTATATATATTATTCTTATATTTTAATATGTTTTTTTACAGATTTTAGCGCAACTTTTAAGCTATAATATGTATTTGTAGTATAAAATCTAAAATTTTTATATTTAATACTATTCATACATACCGTTAAATCAAGTGTGATTGGGAAAATTTTTTGTGATATTTTTTAGCATAGCATAACTGAATGTTAATATTTTTGCTTCTAGTTTTTTTTTAAAAGATACTTTATTATTTAAACTTCATGGAATGATATTTTTTATTTCTTAGCTATGAAAAATAGTAGTTTTATATCATTACCTTTTTATATTTATATATATAATATTATTCAAAGAAAATTTTATATTTTTTACTATATATCAAACAAATTTAAATATTTAATTTTTATATTTTTAATATGTTTTTGTACAGGATTTTGCGCAACTTTTAAGCTATAATACGTATTTGTAGCATAAAATTTAAAATTTTCATATTTATCCTATTTATACTTACAAATAAATCAAGTGTGATTGGGAAAAATTTTCATTATATTTTTTAGCATAGCATAACTGAATATTAATATTTTATATTTTAATATGTTTTTGTACAGGATTTTGCGCAACTTTTAAGCTATAATATGTATTTGTAGCATAAAATTTAAAAATTTTATATATATCCTATTCATACGTACTGTTAAATCAAGTGTGATTGAGAAAAATTTTTGTGATATTTTTTAGTATAACATTACCAAATATTAATATTTTCAATTTTAATTTTTTTTAAAAGATAAATCATTATTAGACCTTCATGGAATGATATTTTTTATTTCTTAGACACGAAAATAGATAATTTTATACCATTTTATAGAAATCATTTTCTTATATTTATATATATAATATATTATTCAAAGAAAAATTTGTATTTTTTACTCTAAATCAATCAAATTTAAATATATAAGAATTATATTTTAATATGTTTTAGTATTGGTTTCTGCGCAACTTTTAAGCTATAATATATATTTGTAGCGTAAGGAAGAAAATATACATCCACGTAAATACTTCATTCCTTATTAAAAGTTAATAAATAAAATTATAAAACAAAAAGTTAGAAATTAGAATTGAGATTTTTAATGAACATAAAAATTATTTAATAAAAACCGGTAACCAATAAATAAATAAATATTAAATTAAATTTTAATTTTTTTATTGGTTGTATTATTTATTGAAAATATAAATTAATTTTTATTTTTTTTATTGGTTTCGGAAATTTTTTATATTAAACTATAATAACTTTAAAAACTTTATTTTAAATAAATAAAAGTACCCACACAAAAAGAAAAAACACCAAAATATAAAAAAAAATTCAAAAAATATATTTTTTATTTTTATTTTATTTTATTTTATTTTATTTTATTTTATTTTATTTTATTTTATTTTTATTTTATTTTATTTTATCTTATTTTATTTTTATTTTATTTTATTTTATTTTATTTTATTTTATTTTTATTTTATTCTATTTTATTTCTATTTCTATTTTTATTTCTATTTTTATTCCTATTTCTATTTTTATTTTATTTTATTTTATTTTATTTTTTATTTTATTTTATTCTATTTCTATTTCTATTTTTATTTTATTTTATTTTATTTTATTTTATTTTATTTTATTTTATTTTTATTATTGTTATTATTGTTGTCGTTATTGTTATATTATTATTGTTATTATTGTCGTTATTGTTATTATTATGGTTATTATTGTTGTTATTGTTGTTATTGTTATTATTATTATTGTTGTTGATATTGTTGTTATTATTATTATTATGTTATATTGTTGTTGTTGTGTTTGTTGTTGTTAGTTGTTGTTAGTTGTTTGTTGTTGTTAGTTGTTGTTAGTTGTTGTTAGTTGTTTGTTGTTGGTTGTTGTTGTTGTTATTATTGTTATTATTATTATTATTATTATTATTATTATTATTATTATTATTATTGATGTTGTTGAGGTTGAGGTTAAGGTTGAGAATGAGATTGAGATTGAAGTTGAGATTGAAGCTGAGATTGAAGTTGAGATTGAAGTTGAGATTGAAGTTGAGATTGAAGTTGAGATTGAGGTTGAGATTGAAGTTGAGATTGAGATTGAGGTTGAGATTGAGGTTGGGATTGAGGTTGAGATTGAGGTTGATAATAAAAAAAATAAAAGAAATTAGTAAAAATTAATAAATAAATAAATAAATAAAAAATAAAATAAAAAGAATAAAAAAATATATAAAAATAAATAGTTATTTACCTTATTATGTATTATTATAATTGTTAGTTGTTGTTGTTGTTGTTTAGATGTTATTGTTGTTGTTTAGATGTTGTTGTTGTTAGTTGTTATTGTTGTTTAGTTGTTGTTGTTGTTAGTTGTTGTTGTTAGTTGTTGTTGTTTAGATGTTGTTGTTGTTAGTTGTTGTTGTTAGTTGTTGTTGTTAGTTGTTGTTGTTTAGATGTTGTTGTTGTTAGTTGTTGTTGTTAGTTGTTGTTGTTAGTTGTTGTTAGTTGTTGTTGTTAGTTGTTGTTGTTTAGATGTTGTTGTTAGTTGTTGTTGTTAGTTGTTGTTGTTAGTTGTTGTTGTTTAGATGTTGTTGTTGTTAGTTGTTGTTGTTAGTTGTTGTTGTTAGTTGTTGTTGTTAGTTGTTGTTGTTAGTTGTTGTTGTTTAGATGTTGTTGTTGTTAGTTGTTGTTGTTAGTTGTTGTTAGTTGTTGTTAGTTGTTGTTAGTTGTTGATAGTTGTTGATAGTTGTTGTTAATTGTTGTTAGTTGTTGTTAGTTGTTGTTGTTGGTTGTTGTTGTTGTTATTATTGTTATTATTATTATTATTATTATTATTATTATTATTATTATTATTATTATTATTATTATTATTATTATTATTATTGATGTTGTTGAGGTTGAGGTTAAGGTTGAGAATGAGATTGAGATTGAAGTTGAGATTGAAGTTGAGATTGAAGTTGAGATTGAAGTTGAGATTGAAGTTGAGATTGAGGTTGAGATTGAAGTTGAGATTGAGATTGAGGTTGAGATTGAGGTTGAGATTGAGGTTGAGATTGAGGTTGGGATTGAGGTTGAGATTGAGATTGAGATTGAGATTGAGATTGAGGTTGAGATTGAGGTTGATAATAAAAAAAATAAAAGAAATTAGTAAAAATTAATAAATAAATAAATAAATAAAAAATAAAATAAAAAGAATAAAAAAATATATAAAAATAAATAGTTATTTACCTTATTATGTATTATTATAATTGTTAGTTGTTGTTGTTGTTGTTTAGATGTTATTGTTGTTGTTTAGATGTTGTTGTTGTTGTTGTTAGTTGTTGTTGTTAGTTGTTGTTGTTTAGATGTTGTTGTTGTTAGTTGTTGTTGTTAGTTGTTGTTGTTTAGATGTTGTTGTTGTTAGTTGTTGTTGTTAGTTGTTGTTGTTAGTTGTTGTTAGTTGTTGTTGTTAGTTGTTGTTGTTTAGATGTTGTTGTTGTTAGTTGTTGTTGTTAGTTGTTGTTGTTTAGATGTTGTTGTTGTTAGTTGTTGTTGTTAGTTGTTGTTGTTTAGATGTTGTTGTTGTTAGTTGTTGTTGTTAGTTGTTGTTGTTAGTTGTTGTTAGTTGTTGTTGTTGTTAGTTGTTGTTGTTTAGATGTTGTTGTTAGTTGTTGTTGTTGTTAGTTGTTGTTGTTAGTTGTTGTTGTTGTTAGTTGTTGTTGTTGTTAGTTGTTGTTGTTTAGATGTTGTTGTTAGTTATTGTTGTTGTTAGTTGTTGTTGTTTTTAAAAATAAAGAGAAATAAAAAAAAATTAGTAAAAAAAGAAAAAAAAAAAAAAAAAAAAAAAAAAAATATATATATTTAAAATATATTTACCTTGGTAAAAAACAGGCAATATTTCTAAAAAATAAAAAGCAAAATTTTTAAGAATAAAAAATAAAAAAAAACTAAAAAAAAATAAAAATTAATTGTAAAGATAAAAAATTAAAAAATAGCCAAAAATAAAGGACAAAAAAAAATTTTTTTTAAATTATTGAACAAACCAATCATAGCATTCATTATAATGCTTTTTTAATCATTTATAAATTATTACTTTATATATATATAATTATTTAATTTATACTCTATAAAATGAATTAATTTATACTCTATACAATTATTTATATATAATATAATAAAAATTCTATATTTATTATTTATTATAGATATATATTTAATAAAAAAATAATAAGAATTATTTTAAATAATATATTTTAATATTATATTATACATATATCTAATACATATTAATAATTAAATATAATATATACAGTATTAAATTATATTAGCATATAGCAAATTTAAATATAAAATAAGATTATTTTTTAGATATTAAAGTAAAACTTTTAAATTATTTTAATAAATTTATTTTATGATGTAATACTAATTTAGATATATTACAATATATTATAATATACAAATAAATTAATTTATATAGAAATTACATCAAAATAAAGTTTATAATAAATAATACTAATATACAAAATTAATAAAATAATGAGTAATGGTAATTATAATAAAATGTATTTTAATATATTATTTATATATAATTCAAACAGTAATAAAAAAATAAAAATAATTCAATAAATAATTCAATAAATAGAAATATAAATGAATAAATGAAGTATATATAATGTATCATATACAATTAAATAAATAAAAAATATATTAAAAATTTATATAAAATATATATTAGATTAAATAAATAAAATAATATTTATTTACTTTTGTATTTATTTATTTATTTATATAGTTAATAAATTATTTACTTTTGTATTTATTTATTTATTTTATAGTTAATTAATTATTTACTTTTGTATTTATTTATTTATTTATATAGTTAATTAATTATTTACTTTTGTATTTATTTATTTATTTTATAGTTAATTATTTACTTTTGTATTTATTTATTTATTTATATAGTTAATTAATGATTTACTTTTGTATTTATTTATTTATTTATATAGTTAATTAATTATTTACTTTTGTATTTATTTATTTATTTATATAGTTAATTAATTATTTACTTTTGTATTTATTTATTTATTTATTTATATAGTTAATTAATTATTAAGTTACTTATTATTTATTATTTACTTAATTATCATTCATGCCGTTAAGGTTGTTATACCATTATTCTTTTAATATTATTTATTTTTAAATAAAATATGAATATTATTTTATTTCATTAAAATATAAAGTAATCAAAAATAAAATAAAATAAAATAAAAATAAATATAAAACTTTATTATAACGAAAAAAATATTTTAATTTTTAATAATTAAAGAATAATATAATGCAAGAAAATTTTAGAATAATTTTTTGAATAAGCAAACAATTAAATAATTAAATCAATAAAGTAATAAGGTAAAATAGGTAATTAACTATATATATAAAAATCTATAATATAAAAGTGAGATCATTAACTCTATAGAATAATATAAAAATATATGATGTAAAGTAAAAAAATAAAATTGGTAATGGACTATATAGAATGATATAAAAATATATAAAAGTAAAAGACATGAATTATATAAAATAAAATGAAATAAATGACAAATAAATAATTATTACAATTATACTTGCTCAGTATTTATTTAAATATAAATGATTCTTATTATATGTATTTTTTTTCTTTTTCTCAAAAGTAAAAAAGTTTCATTTTTATGATATAGTAAATACTATGGATTTATTATGAATCTATTATGAATTTATAACTTTATATAAATGGTTAGATTAATCATCATAAATTTTCATTATTTATTTTAATTTTTATTAATTAGTTTTTTATCCTTATCATAACCCTTTTAAATTATATATATTATATACATATTATTAATAGTTTTATATAATAATAATTGGTTTTTCATTGGGTATTTCATTTTCATTTTTTTTTTTATTTTAGTTTTTGATTTTATTTTAATTTTCTTTTTTTTTTTTTTTTTTTAATTCTTATATAAATTATAATATAAAGCATATTTATTTGTTATATAAATTATAATATATAATAAATATTTATAATTAATTAATTCATTATATAATTTTTTTTTATTAAAATAAAAAAATTTTTATAGAAAAACTTAAATTTCAATATATTATAAATATATAAATTTATAATAAAATTTAATCAAAATATATTATAATTATATATTATATTTTTATAGGTAACACAACTAAAATTTTCATTTTTATTTTTTAAAATATATAAAATTTCCATGGAAAATATATTAATATTAAAATATATCTTTATATTGAATTTAAATTTAAATTAAATTTAATATATTATCATATATATTATTATATGGATCATATATTTATTAAATTTAAAAAACTAATATATTATATTGTTATAATATGTTGAAAAAAAAGTAAACAAATAGAATATATTACATAAATGATAAACAAAAAAAGAAAAAGTAAACAAGTAATGCATTATTTTCAGTGTTCATTATTTAAAAGAGTAAAAAAAAAAGTAAACAAGTAGTGCATTATTTTCATTGTTAAATATTTATAGACAAGTAAAAGAAAGAAATGAAAGTACATTGTATAAGGATCATATATATTTAAATAAATAATAATTCATATTGTATTAGTTATTTATTTGCAATTTATATCTTTATGTTATTTTATATAGTTTTATATAGTTCATTATATATTTTACTTTATTTATTTATGTATTATGTATTTAATTATTAGTCTAACTAAAATTTTTTTAAAACTTTGATATATTGCATAACCTATTATTTTTAATTCTTATAAATTATAATATTTGTTTTTGTTTCTATTTATATATTTATATTTGTTTCATTATAAATTAGTTTTTTTATTATCATTTTTGATTTACTCTATATTTTAAAGAAACTAAATATTTATAATATATTTAAACAAATAAATCTATCATTTTTCTTTTAATATAAATATACTTCATTATAATTTACTTTTTCTTTACCTTTTTAAATATTGAAGTATTTATATTATTAAATAAAATGAAATTATTTTACAAAGTATAGATTCTATCTTACTAATCTATAAAAAATTGGAATAATAATTCGTTATAATTTTTCTTGTAAATAAATTATATATATAGTTTTTTATATGACGTTTTATAAAACAATATTTTTTTATTCTTTGTGTATTTTTTTTTTTTTTTTTTTTTTTTTTTTTGAAAAAATATCTAAATATATAACAAATATATTAGTATATATTATAATAAATATCAAATATAAATTATTATATAACAAATTAACTTTTAATATAAATTATAATATATAAAAAATAAAATTCAATATATATCATAATAAATATCAAATATAAATTATAATATATAACAAATTAATTTCAATATATATCATAATAAATATCAAATATAAATTATAATATATAACAAATTAATTTCAATATATATTATAATAAATAAATATAAATTATAAATTATAATATATATAACAAATTTATTTCAATATATATTATAATAAATAAATATAAATTATAATATATAACAAATTAATTTCAATATATATTATAATAAATATCAAATATATTTCAATATATATTATAATAAATATCAAATATATTTAATATATATTATAATATATAATGTAATATATTTATTATATATGAATTCTTATTTATATAGAAAAATTTATATTATATTCCAGTGTATTATAAATATATAAAATTTTATTAATTATTATTTTGAGTATATACTCATAAATCATTTTCAGTAATTTTAATTATGGAATGGGTTTATACTGATGTAAAATACATTTATGAATTTATATCACTAATAATATAATAATATTAATAAAATAATATTAAACAAAAAAAAAGATCTATAATATTTTTTTATTATATCATTTCACATTTTTATAGTATTTTTTAACATTATTATAAAAAGCAATACAAAATAATTATAACATTATTGTGTTTATATAACAATACTAAAAATAATTATAATATTAGTATATCTTTATAAAAGCAATAAAAAATAATTATAATATTAGTATATCTTTATAAAAGCAATAAAAAATAATTATAATATTATTGTTTTTTTAAAACAATAATAAAAAATAATTATATATTATTGTGTTTTTATAGCTTTGTTAAAAATAGTTATAGTATTAGATTAGTATTATAGAAAGCAATAAAAAATAATTATAATATTATTGTTTTTTTTAACAATAATAAAAAATAATTATATATTATTGTGTTTTTATAGCTTTATTATATTAGAATATTATTTTAAATAGATAGTTTATAGTATTAACATATTATTCTAAAAAGCAATAAAAAATAATTATAATATTATTGTTTTTTTTTAACAATAATAAAAAATAATTATATATTATTGTGTTTTATAGCTTTATTAAAAAATAATTATATGTTATTGTGTTTTATAGCTTTATTAAAAAATAATTATATGTTATTGTGTTTTATAGCTTTATTAAAAAATAATTATATTATTATGTTTTTCTTTATTAAAAAATAATTATATATTATTGAGTTTTTATAACTTTATTATATTAGAATATTATTTTAAATAGATAGTCATAGTATTAACATATTATTCTAAAAAGCAATAAAAAATAATTATAATATTATTGTTTTTTTTAACAATAATAAAAAATAATTATATATTATTGTATTTTATATATTAAATCTTTATAAATAATAATAAAAAAATAAATATAATATTAGTATATTGTTATAAACAGCAATAAAAAAATAATTATACTATTGTATTTTTATAATAATAATAATAAAATAAAAATAAATATTGTCATTATTATATATGAAAAAATAATATTGCCATTATAAATTTAAAATCTCTTATTTTTTTAAAATAATAATATATATATATATAAAATATTAAAAATTTTTTTATTTACAATAATTAAAAAAAAAAAAAAAAATTAAAAATTCCTTTTATTTATAATAATTTAAAAAAAAAATTAAAAGTTTCTTTTATTCATATTAATAAAAAAAAAAAAATGGTCTCCAAAAAAATTGGAAGAACATCAATTCCGTATGAACCAAGGGTTCATATTCTTTCATTTATTGGAGTACATCATATAATGGCAATTTTAAATAAAATGAGAAATAGTGAAGGAAGAAATATATTTCCGATTACCTGCAGAAATTGCGGTAATTCCTTTACTAGAACCAAAAATGGTGATGGAGATTATCGGATTGTATGTACTGCTAAACATCACCAAAATAAATGTTCAAATAGCTGTACCGCTGTTATGGGTAAAGCTTTTTTAATAAACCTATAT
>MCFG01000677.1:0-16121 GCA_002104895.1 Anaeromyces robustus | reverse complement strand
TGGGTGTCGGTCGAGTTTTCTTAAATAATAAATAAATAAAAAATTTTTTTTTTTTTTTTTTTTTTTTTTTTTTTTTTTTTTTTTTTTTTTTTACAGTCTTCCAAACCACGTACTTTTACTAGTAGCAAGGCAGTTTCTTGAACAAGTTATATTCTAACTGGCAGCTTCTGGACTGGTAGCTTTCTAACTGGTAGTTTTCTAACTGGTAGCTTTATAACTAGTAGCTTCTGGACTGGTTGTTGTAACGTATTTTTTTTTTTTTAAAATCAAAGGTAATTGTTATTGTAAAGGATTGTTAAAAAATAGATTACAACAACAATTTAAAAACACTAACACGAAAATTAAAAAAAATATTCTAATAAAAATATATTTTGTTAAAATATATGTTTTATTAATTTTCTGAAAATTAAAAAATTTAAAATAATAACAATTACACCTTTCAAAATTTAAGAAATTTTGAAGTATTTTTATATTTTTTTTATAATTATATTTATTATATATTATACTAATTTATTTATATTTAATTTCTATTTATTTACGGACTATCTAACTAACTAAACTTTATTATTTAATAAATTTATTTATTATTTCTAAAAATGGAAATTTTAAATTAACTATTTAAACTAAGACTAAATAATTTCAATTGAGTTCATTTATTATTTATTTATTATTCTAATATTAATAATATATTTTATTATATATTTTAAATTTAAAAACAATGAAAAATTTTATAAATTAAAAGTGAAAAAATTAATATTTCACAAAATAAATTAATAATTTATTTTGTTTTGAACTTTATTTAATTGATTTAAATTATTGTTTCACAATAATTTTACAGAAATATTTTTTGTAATTCAGTTACTTGAAAAGTGGCTGAATTTAAAATTAAAGATATTATAATGTGGCGTATAATATCTTTACAGAATTATCAAAATTCTATGGGGAGTGTTGGATTACTACATAATTTATAAATATAATATAATGTAATATAATGTTACGTATAAAATAAATTAATAATAAGGTTAGATTTATTATGAAGCCTATTTCATATTTTATTTCAATTTATTTTAATAAATAATGCTTTAGAAGGTTTTAACAATTACTTTAAAATAATTAATTTACAGAAAATCTTCTTTTTATGAATTGATTTATCATTTAAAAGAAAAAAATTATTATCTTATAATAATTATCAAAAGAAAATTGGAGGTTGGAAAAAAAAAAAAACAAAAATTGATAAAATCGATGATTTATGTAACGAATATTAGAATTTCAGAAATTAGTAAGCACTACAATAATTTAAATCAATTGAATAAAGTTCAAAACAAAATAAATTATTAATTTATTTTGTGAAATATTAATTTTTTTAGTTTAATTTATGAAATTTTCCATTGTTTTTAAATTAAATATAGTATTAATATTAAAATAATAAATAAATAATAAAGAAAATAAATTTAAATAAAATAGTATTTAGTTTAAATTAGTAATTTTAGTTTACTAAATTTAGTTATAGTTTATATTTTATTAATAAATAAAATTCATTAGGATAATTTTATATAGAAATATATTATAAATAAATAGGAAATATATATTATAATATGATTAGTAAAAAATATAAATAGTCAAGAAAATTTCATGTAATTATAGAAAAATGTAATTGTTAATTTTAATTCTTATAAAATTTCGTTTTATTAAAATAAAAGTTTTAATAAAAATTAAATGTGTATTTCTTAATTTTAGTGTTTGTGTTTTTTTTTTGTTGTAATCTATTTTAAATAAACCCTTTACATTTACTATTTAATTTAATCTATCCTGTGTGTTTTCTTTGTTATAATCCCCGATATCTCCACCAAATTTATGTTACGGTTCATAACTGTAACAATGTATTACTATTAGTTAAATACATTGAAAGAGTTATTCCTACCGGGGGTTCCACGACTGATGTAGTCGTCAGGTTGTTGGACTCTGACCTACTTGTCATGAGTTCGACTCCGGGTATCACCCTCAGTTATGGATCAAAATATAACTATTTATTAGTTATATTTTGATCCATAACTCTTCCACTCTTTTTCTTCACAAACCATGAAATCAACCAATCGTTATGAGTGAATTTCACTCATAAAGTATTGTTTATGTATATTTCTAACTTATAAATATATATTCTTGTAATTTCATGTAAAATTAATCTCTAGAATTAGTATTAAGATTAAAATAAATATTAATAATAAATAAAATTGTTATTAAAACTCATTAATCTTATAACATAAAAAGTATAATTAGTATTGTGTTAACCTAAGTCGTTAGCGTTGTTACAATACTAATTCTCATTGAAAAATAGATTTACCTTAACACAATTTTTTTTTAATTTTTTCTGATTAATAAAACTATTTTCTAATAAAACATTTTTAATATGTCATACAACCCTTTTCACGCTGCCGCCGCCGCCTCCTCTCAGCAATCTGCCGCCGATGCTGCCATGTTAGATTTCATGTTCCCCCTTGGAAAGCCGCCCAAGTTTTCTGGAAACAGTTTAGACCTCGAAGGTTTTATCCAGCATTGCGAAATCAATTTTCGCATGAAAAGCTTGTTATTCCGAAACGACTCGTACAAGGTTGCCTATATGTTCTCCTTCATGGAAGGTGATGCTAAACTCTTTGTAGCACACCTGATCCAAGCTGGTAATCCTGTTCTAAACAACTACGATGCCTTTGTTTCGTTAATGAGGAGAGTGTTTGGAAATATAGACATCGTTTTCAATAGTACTCAAATCATTATGGCCCTCAAGCAAGAACGTATCGGTGAAGTCAGCCAATATATTAAGGACTTTGAACAAGCCGCTGTACACCTTGGATGGAATCAATCTGCATTAGTAGCTAAGTTTATAGATGGGCTTCACGAAGAAGTCAAATGCGAATTACTAATGCGTGGAGATAGTATTCCTACTCTTCTTTCTGCTTTCCATAGGGCTATGATAATTGATTCAAACTTACTTAAAAAGTATCAAGTTTCCAAAGGTTATCAGGGTGCTTCCTTATATAATCCATTTGTGCGAAAGATGAGAGAAGAAGATACCAATCCTTTTTCCCGTAAGACCTCGAACGAACGCAAAAAACGTGGACCTTTAACTCCAGAAGAAAAACAACAAAGACGTGCTAAAGGACTTTGCATGTATTGTGGTGCTGAAGGCCATATGGTTGCTACCTGCCTAAAAGTTCCAAAAAACTAACTTCTAGAGTAGATTCTGAGCCTAAATCTCACTCTAGTATACACCCTTTTGAAGCTAAGACTTCTACCAATAATAGTCCTAAATCCTTTGTAAACAATCCCTTCTACCCAAATAGTAACTACCTAGTTTTTCCTTTCACTCTTTCTTTTGATAATGATGACTTAGTTTCCACATCCATTTTGGTCGATTCAGGGGCTACAGAAAATACTATTTCTAATTCCTTTGTTAATAAATATTCTATCCCTCTGTCTAGTTCTGAAGTTTCTGGAACAGTTGATTGTGGTGGAAAAACTTCCAATATCATAGGTATTACTAAACCTCTCCAGATTCTTTACAAGGATGACTCGTTCTCTATACAATTTATAGTAACAGATGACGACTCTCTTCCCCCTATTATTGGTACTCCTTGGCTCAAATCAAACGGAGCTGTCATTGATTTCGACTGTGAAACTTTGTATTTTAAACAAAAGGATGTAATAAATGTAGTACAACATGATTTTAATAAAGATAATAAAGTTAATAATAAAAATGAAAATAAAAAGTATAGTAATTCGTGTTCTAATTCCTGTGTTTCGTCTAATATTGAAATCCCAAGTAATGCTACAGTATCTACATCATCTCACATTGATCAATCATCTTCGTCTATTTCTTCAAATATTAATCCTCAAAATTTTAATGAAACTCATGAAAATAATGATGATACATCGACTAATTCCCCACCCCGTAATGTTCCTCCTAGAAACTTCACCATGAAATTCGCTATTTATGTATCTTGTCCTTCTGTCAATGAACCTAAAGCAAATCAATCCCTTCCTGATGTTTATTTGGATCTACTTGATGTATTCTCCGAAAATGGTGCTAATGAACTTCCTCCTCATCGGCCTTACGATTGTAGAATCGACTTAAAACCCGACTCTTCTCTACCTTATGGTCCTATATATCCTTTAACAGTTGAGGAAACTCAAGCACTCCGTGACTACATTAAAGAAAACCTAGAAAAGAATTTCATTCGTAAATCAATTTCCCCTGCCGGTGCTCCTATTCTCTTTGTTCGAAAAAAAGATGGCACACTTCGATTATGTATTGATTACAGAAAGCTTAACGATATCACTATTCGGAATTCCTACCCTCTCCCTCTCATCAACGACCTTTAAGAAAAAGTTAGAGGTGCCAAGTACTTTACCAAACTCGATCTGCGGTCCGCATATAATCTTGTTCGCATCAGGGAAGGCGATGAATTTAAAACAGCTTTTAATACTAGATTCGGTCATTTTGAATACCTCGTTATGCCTTTTGGTTTGAGGAACGCCCCGGCCACTTTCCAACACTTTATTAATGATGTTCTTAGCGATTATCTTGATGTATTCGCCTTCGCTTATATCGATGACATCTTAATATTCTCTAATTCTCTCGAAGAACACCATAACCACGTCCGTTTAATTTTAGAACGTCTTCGTGAACATCATCTTTATGTGAAACTTGAGAAATGTGAATTCGATGTTACCGAAATTGACTTTGTTGGCCACCATCTCTCCGGTACTGGTATCTCTATGGAAAAGAATAAAGTTGACACTATTCTAAATTGGCCTGTACCTGAAAACACTAAACACATTCAACAATTTATGGGCCTTTGCAATTATTACAGACGTTTTATCAAAGACTTCTCCAAAATTGCTTCCCCTCTTACTCGTCTTTTGAAGAAAAATGTTCCTTTCAATATGAATGATGCTGCTTTATCTGCTTTTGAGAACCTTAAGAATTCATTTAAATCTGCTGGCCTCCTTCGTCACGCTGATCCTAACAAACCTTTCATTGTTGAGGCTGACTCTAGCAAGTTCGCTATTGGTAGTGTCTTGCTCCAAGAATTTGATGGAACGCTTCATCCTGTTTCCTTCCATTCCAGAGCCCTTACCAGTGCTGAATGTAATTATCCAATATATGATAAAGAACTGCTGGCCATTAAGGAAGCGTTCCAGACGTGGAGACATCACCTTGAAGGTGCTAAACACCAGATTACTGTCTTTTCCGATCATCGTAATCTATTATTCGAACGCAAACCAGAACACCTCTCACAACGCCATATTCGTTGGAGCATTTTCTTTTCTCGTTTCGACTTCATTATTAAGTATAAACCTGGTTCAAAGAATAGAGCTGACTGTCTTTCTCGTCGACCTGATTACGAAAATAAAATAGTGAACTCCGGTACAATTTTAAACTCTTCGAATTTTGTATTCACTCACTCTTCTATCTCTATTGCTGATACCTCCCTTCTTGAGAAAATTCGTTCCGCTTTACCCGACGATGCATATTTTAAATCCACTAGTAATGATAGAAGACTTAAGCTTCCTAACTCTCCTTTCTCTTTCCACGATAACATCTTGTTCTACAATAATAGAATATACATTCCTGAGACCCTTCGTATTGAAATTCTTGAATCTCACCACAACTCGCCTCTCGCAGGTCATTTCGGTATATCTAAAACTTTTGAACTCATTAGTAGAAACTTCTGGTGGAAGTCTCTTCGGGGGATGTACACCGATTTGTAAACTCTTGTGATATTTGTCAACGAAACAAAAATAATAATCATAAACCATATGGACTACTTCAACCTCTAGCGATTCCTGAAAAACAGTGGTCCTCAATATCACTTGATTTTATTACAGATCTACCGAACTCGAATAACTTTACAACCATTTTAACTGTTGTTGATAGATTATCAAAAATGGGCCATTTCATTCCTCTTAAGAAACTTCCTTCTGCTGAAGAAACTTCCAAAATAATATTTGATAATGTCTTTAAGTTACATGGTATCCCCAAAGAGATTATTTCAGATCGCGGTAAACAGTTCAATTCAAAATTCTTCCAACAGTTTTGCAAACTTCTACATTGTGAATCAAAATTATCCACTGCACACCATCAACAAACCGATGGACAAACGGAAAGACTTAATAGTATTATTGAACAATACCTTCGATGTTTCACGAACAGTAATCATTCCGATTGGAGTTCTTATATAGCTTTAGCAGAATTCGCTTATAATAATGCTGTTCAAGAATCAATTAAAATGTCACCTTTCCAAGCTAATCTAAAATATGAGCCCGAATTCCTTATCGACAACCCGGTCACATCACTTGTACCTGAAGCAGAAAAAACAGTTTCCAATATTAAAGTCACGTTAGATAATCTTCAAGAAAATATGAAGGAAGCCCAAGCAAGATTCAAGAGATATGCAGACAATAAAAGACAAGAACCTCCGAAGTTCAACATTGGTGATAAAGTATGGTTAGTATATCCCAAAGGAAATGTAAGCTTAAAGAAACTCGACCCTAGAAAGTCAGGACCATTCGAAGTTATCGAAGTATTAGAAAACCAGAATTACAAATTAAAACTTCCTAAGAAAGATCGAAGGCATCCAATCTTCCATGTGTCATACCTCGAGCCTTACGTCGAAAATTCTTTCTTAAATCGAAATATCTCTAAACCTCCTCCAGTCCTAGTCAATGACGAATTAGAATATGAAGTTAATAAAATCTTAGATTCAAGAATAGTTGATGGAAAACTTCAATACTTAATCGATTGGAAAGGTTATCCTGTTGAAGATCGTTCATGGGAAAATGTTGAAGATATACATGCCCCTAGATTATTAAAGGAACTTCATAAGAGATTCCCGAACAAGCCAAACCCAATGTCGTCTGGAATCCGACATTAGAAGGAGGGTGTTAAATGAGGGTAGTTTTGGTTTAATAATGGTCAGGTCAAGATGTTTAATTAATAACAAAATAACTAATTAAACAAATATATAATTGATAGGCAAATTTTTATAACACAACAAAATAATTAATTAAAAGAACACTTTTTAAAATAATTAAGTTTTATAATAATATTTTTTATTAATAATTAATTAAGAAAAGTTTAAATAATAATTATTAAGTCATTAATTCTAAGTTATTTAATAATTTTACAAAGATTAAAAGGAATTGTAATTTCAATCCTTATTTATACTTTTTCTAAATCTAATAATTATTAATACATTTAATTATTATAATCTATTGATAATATATTTATACATGTATAATTTTAAATAAAATATATGAATAAAATAATATTGATAAAAATCTAACTATATAAAACTAATATAAAACTATATAAACTATTAATAAATTTAATGATAAGAATTTATAATCTAAGATTTAGATTTATAACTATTCTAATTATTTAACTAGTTAACTATTTAATTATTTAATTGTTTAGTATACTATTTAATTATTTATCTATATATTAATTATTTTTATCTTTGGATTTTTATGATCTTTCTGTATAATTAATTATTATAGATAAAATGGGATATTTTTAATTATTTAAGATCTTAAGTAAATTTTAAATCTTTTTGAGATTTTTAGAATTCTAAGAATTTCTGTAAATTAATATAATAATCAACTATTCTAATTTTTTATAAAATAATTAACAATTATTATAATATATTATATAAATTATTATTATTATTCTAATTAATATTTCATAAATTATTTGAAGGCGTTTTCTGTATATCTGAATGATTATTATTATTATAAATTATAATATAATTATTGAAATAAAAAGATTTTATCTATATAAAATATTATAATTATTTATTTATGGATCCTTGTAAATATTTAATTATATTTTTATATTGTGTAAACCTTTAAAGTCCAATATCTCGCCAACCAGTGGTCCAAATGGGCTGAAATTCAGATATGTTGTAGCTCTTGAGCAGAGCTTCCCAATGAGCATAAAATCAAAGCGAAGCGGAGGAAATCTTCAATATTTGCCAAGTTATCGTTATTTTTCTTCTGATTATTTTTATTAATATCTTAAGGGTTAAATTAAGTTGATAAATATTTATTTAATTTGTCCAAACCCTTTACAATATCAATTTAATTACTTTTTAATATTTGTTTATTTTATTGAAAATCGAATTTTAAGTGATTTAGTCAATAACGAAATTTAAATGTAATTGATCTATTAGTGAATTTCAATTTTAAATCCACTAATATTCGCGACAGGGGGCATTGTAACAATGTATTACTATTAGTTAAATACATTGAAAGAGTTATTTGGTAAGGTTCGAGGTTATATTTTATTTTTACTTTTATTTTATTTTATTTATATTTATTGTTGTTATTTTTATTAAGAAAAATTTATTCTTTTTATATTTTATGAAATTTTTATAGTTTAAGAATTACATTTTATACTTTAATTAGTTATTTTAATTAAATATTCATTTACTTTAGTTTAATAATTTTAATTGATATAATATTTTCTTAATATAGTTATACTTTTTAATAAACATAAATTATTTACAATAATATTTTTAAATTAAAATATTTAATAATAATTATTGATATAAAAATATAATAATAATTTTTAATAAATATATTTCAATATTAATAATTAAGTATTTTTAGTTTAATTTACATCTTCTTAATTAATATAATTAAAAATAAAAATATAATAATATATTTAAAAATATTTAAATTAAATAATTGTAATAATTTTATTTAGTTTAATTATTCATTAAAATTTAATAAGGTTAGGAAAACATTTAAGAATAATAATAATTTTTAACATAATCAATTATTTTAATTTATTCTTTACCATATTCTGTAATAATTCTATTAAGAACTATCTCTAAATAGAATTATTTTCTATAACTTAATAAATTGTTCTATTAAGTTTAATTTTAAAAATAAAAATTTATACTTATCTTGAGTCGAGTTTATTATAAAATAACTATAGTGAGAATGTTATATAGAAGTATTAAAAATTTTATTATTTGAATGTAATTTTATGATTAAATAGTTTTATTAATTTTATTTCTAAATTATTATTATTATTATTATAATTATTTTATAATAATAACTCTTGATTTCTTAAAAAGAATTCAAGAGCCTTATTTATAATAATTTTTTAAAATAAGGTTAAATAAGAAAAGTTTTCTAATCTTAACAATTATTTTATCTAGAAAAAGATTAGGAGAAAAAACTAGATAAATTTTCGACCAATATTCTATTCATATTGGTCATCGTATATATTAAGTAAAACCACATACTTAATAAAGTATTCTGGATAAACCTTAATATACCGATTTCCTATATTTGATTTAGATCATGGAAATACACGGAAAATTAAACAAATAAAATATGATCTAAATCGATACTAAATTAATAAATATTATTTAAAATAAAATACAGAAAAATTCTCATTAAATACATAATGTAAATAATTAAGACAAATTATTACAAAAAATATAATTATTAAATGTATAATTAGATAAATAATAAATAACTAAATGTATAAATAATAATTAATTAAATAAATTTCTATTATAAAATAAATAAACATATAAATATAAATTAAATAATTTTATATATTAATTGAATGTATTGATTAATATTTAAATATATTTATAATTATTAAGAATAATTATAAAGATTAAGAAATATAATTATTAACAAATAATTAGTATTTCTTACATATTCCTACCGGGGGTTCCCCGACTGACGTAGTCGTCAGGTTGTTGGACTCTGACCTACTTGTCATGAGTTCGACTCCGGGTATCACCCTCAGTTATGGATCAAAATACAACTATTTATTAGTTATATTTTGATCCATAACTCTTCCACTCTTTTTCTTCACAAACCATGAAATCAACCAATCGTTATGAGTGAATTTCACTCATAAAGTATTGTTTATGTATATTTCTAACTTATAAATATATATTCTTGTAATTTCATGTAAAATTAATCTCTAGAATTAGTATTAAGATTAAAATAAATATTAATAATAAATAAAATTGTTATTAAAACTCATTAATCTTATAACATAAAAAGTATAATTAGTATTGTGTTAACCTAAGTCGTTAGCGTTGTTACAATAACAATTACTTATGGATTATAACAAATTCTATTTTTACACTCGATTAGTTAAGACAAAATTTTTATTAGGTTTAAGTTTTTTTTTTTTTATTTTATTTATAAAAGTTTTAAAGATTAAAGATTAAAAGATATAGAATAATTATTAAAATTAGAATAAGATAATTCAAAAATTATTTTAAAAATTACATATATTTATATTTCTTTAGAAAGATAAAATTTGTTAAGCCTATCTAACATTTTCTAACTAATTTTAAATATAATTACTAAGTAAAATTGAAGATAAATTGAAGTTAAATTGTTAATAAAATTATGAGTTAATTATTATAAATATTTATTATATAATAATTAATTACTAACTATTTATTATTATAATTATTAATATATCACGTTTTATAGAACAATAAAATATTCTATATGTATTTATTACATTTCATTATCGACTAGTCCTCAATGCTACGAATCGCTACGCTTTATCTCACATCCTGGAGAGAAGTGCATTTCGGAATCGTGCATTTCGGAATCGTTCATTATTGTATGTGGCTTGATGATAAAATATTTTATAGCCACATTTATCATAAATAAATAAATAAATAAATACATAAATAACTAAATAAAATCAAAATAAAATAAAATCAAAATAATATTTTATTAATAATCTTTTAAATAATGTTTTGTTAAAAATTATATATAAATAAGGACTTTATTCTATTATTATTACTAAATAAATAAAACAATTATAATTATTAAATAAATAATTATTTTAATAAATAATAAATAAATAAATAAATAAATAATTAAATAAAATTAAATATTATTTTATTAATAATCTTTTAAATAATATTTTGTTAATAATTGTATATAAAAAAGGATTTGTTCTGTTATCATTAAATAAATAAAACTATTATAATTATTAAATAAATAAATATTGTAATAAATAATAAATAAATATATAAATAATTATTAAATAATTATAATTATTAAATAATTATAATTATTAAATAAAGAATTATTTTAATAAATAATAAATAAATAAATACTAAATAAATAAATAATAAATAATTATTTATTATTTATTTTTCAATTATTTAAAAAAAAAACATATAAATATATGATAAATAAATAAATAAATACTAAATAATTAATTTATAAATAAATATAAAATTTTTCATTGTTTTTAAATTTAAAATATATAATAAATATATTATTAATATTAGAATAATAAATAAATAATAAATGAACTCAATTGAAATTATTTAGTCTTAGTTTTAATAGTTAATTTAAAGTTTCTATTTTTAGAAATAATAAATAAATTTATTAAATAATAAAGTTTAGTTAGTTAGATAGTCCGTAAATAAATAGAATTAAATATAAATAAATTAGTATATTATATAATAAATATAATTATGAAAAAATATAAAAATATTTCAAAATTTTATAAATTTTGAAAGGTGTAATTGTTATTAAATTTAAATATAAAATTTTAATTATTTAAATATTAATAAAAAATTATTATAGCAAAACAAATTTTTATTTGGACATTTTTTCTATTTTTGTGTTAGTGTTTTTTTTTTTAGTTATTGTAATCTATATTAATTTAAACATTACAAAGAGGCCACATATGAAACATTATTTAAAGAAATGATAAAAAATGTAAATAAATTTAGGGAAAATAGTATAACTACCCAAATTAATTTACACTGTGATTTTGAAATAGCTATATCCAATGCCGCAAGAAAAATTATTCCTAATTTAAATATCAAATATTGTGTTTGGCATTACAAAAAATCTTTAGAGAAACAAAAAAATAAATTATGTTTTAACGAAGTAGATAATAATAATGATTTATATGTATATTATAAAGCTATTTCAAATTTGCCTTTTATAAATCCTGAATATATATTTGATATTTATTTCAAAATCAAGAGTGCATGCAAAAAAAATAACTATAGCAATTTTTTGGAATTTTTAGAATATTTTAAAAATAATTATTTACATAAATATAATACTAATAATTGGAATTATTATATGAATATAGAGCATATAACAAATAATGCTTCAGAATCTTTTAATAATTACTTAAATAATTTATTTCCAAAAAAACCTTCATTTTTTAAATTAATTTATATATTAAAAAAAGAAGAATCCTTATCCTACAATAATTACGAAAGGAGAATTAATGGAATCTGGAGAAAAAAACAAAAAATAATTAGAAAAACTGATGAAATAAAAAATATAATTGAAAACTATAAATATATGGAAAAAGATTATATTTATAATGGATATGATAGAAAAGATATTGTTGAATTATGGTATAATTGCTTAATTGATTTAAATACTAACTTTTTTATTATAAATTAGTATTTTTCTAACTTTTTTAAATTATATGTTATGCTTAATTATTGTTCTTGTAACAATATAAGGAAATAAAATTACTTTAAGATTTTTTTTAGCTAGTTTTTAGCTAAATTATATCTAAAACTGATCTATTTAACTATAATTAAAATATAATTAATATCAATATCAAAATTTTTAGTATAAAAATATTATTAATATCAATATCAAAATTTTTAATATAAATATATTATTAATATCAATATCAAATTTTTTAGTATAAAAATATTATCAATATCAATGTCAATCTTATTTAGTAAAAATAATAATATATAATATCAATTATGTTTAAAAAATCATTAAATAAATATTCTTTTATTTTTTATTATTTTATTAAAATTTTAGTTATTATTATTACAATTTAATAATAAAATAAATTAAAATATTTTATATAAATAATTTTAAATATAAATGAAAAATATTATAAAATATTAAATAAAATAAAAGACTTTGAAAAAATATGATTTTTGTTTGTTTGTAAAAGTTAATGAATAACTTGAATCTTTCTTTTTTAAATTTTTTTTTTATTTTTTTGTATTTTATTTTCAATTCTTTGATTTTATTATAATTTTTTTAATTATTTTTATTTCATTTTATTTCATTTTTTAATTTGTGATTATTAATTATAATTTTTAATTATTATTTATTTATTTATTCATTTATTTAATATATAAAATTTCATGCGCCACAGATTCCGAAATGCACCACATTCCACATCCTGTCTACCATTACATTTCATAAATACATATAGAATATTCTATTGTTCTATAACACGATTCGTTACATTAAGCACACCAACCCTCGGACTTGGTGTTACAATAAAATTTTAATAAAAAATAAATAATAATTAAAAAATAATAATTAAAAGTATCAACTATTAATTCAGTGTTGTAACAGTCTGTTACAATATAAGATATGAATATCGATATTAAATATTAATAAAATTAATATATTATTCAATATAATTGAATATATATATAATATATTAAAATATATTATTAGATTATTTAAATGTGTCATTATAACAATCTTAGAAACTTTTGAGTGACCAATTCGAAAATTTCAAAATTGTTATTTTTTGACTAAAATAAAATTTTTATATAAAAAATATATATAAAAACAATGTTTATAATATTTTTAAAATTTTTTGTGTTTTATATTGTTAAAAATTGAAATTTTGAAATTTTGAAGTTCTTACTCGACTTAAATTTGTTGGTCTTTGTAACAATCCTAATGGGATAAGATTGTCTTTTGTTTTGTAACACAATAGGTTCGTAATAATATTTATAAGTAATTGAATTTGTTTTTTGAGATCTTGTTTTATTAATTTATTAAATTATTAAAATATTATTTATTAACAATTAGTAATGTAATATTTCAAATTACTTATAAACTAATTAGTTAATAAAAGTGCGATTTTAAAAAATATTTTCTTTGTAAAATTTTACACCTATTTATAGTTTTTTCGGAAAAATAGTTTTAAAAATAAAAGTATATAAAAAATAATGAAAAATGCTAGAAACTTAGATTTTTCGATTGAAAATGAATCTTATAGAAAAATAAAGAAATATTATAAAATTTTTTCTTAAAGTTTCTAATTTTATTCCATGCAATTCTATGAAGAAATACAGAAATAAAATACAGAAACAAATACAGAATAAAATACAGAAATTTGTAATTAAATTTTAAAATAAAAATTTTTTTTTTATAAAATTTGGAACTAGTGTGGGTCGAACCCAGAGCGTTTGCCCTGATGGTCCTAGTGACTAACCACTAGGCCATGGTTACTATTTTACTAATTCTAGGATTCGTTACAGTCTTTACGCAAAACTTGAAAAATGTGAATTTTGTGCTCCATTGATTGACTTTCTTGGTCATAGAATATTTTCTGAAAGAATACTTATAGGTCCTGTAAAATTATTTACACAAAGATAAATAATTAATTAAGTAAAAGATTAGAATTTAACCAAGTCAGAAAATTAATTAATGATGGTTAGAATTTTTAATATAAAAATTAATCAAATTGGGCAGTGAATTAATTAATAATTATTATTTAATAATATTCAATATTAAAAAAATGTTTAATTAGAAAAATCAACACAAAATTATTTAATATATTTTTAATAATAATTTCTGTTTAATAAAAGCTTTATTTAGATATTTTTATTAATAATAATTATAAAATATATATTTAATTTAGTTAAACTATAATAAAAACTAAGATTAATTATAAATTACTCTTTTGTAACGAATCTCTCAATTAGTAAAATAGTAACCATGGTCTAGTGGTTAGTAACTATGACCATCTGGGCGAACACTCTGGGTTCGACTCACACCTTGTTCCAAATTTTATAAAAATTTTATTTTAAATTTATTTATTATAAATTTCTGTATTTTATTCTGTATTTGTTTCTGTATTTTATTTCTGTATTTCTTTATAGAATTACATGGAATAGAATTAGAAACTTTAAGAAAAAATTATATAATATTTCTTTATTTTTCTATGAGATTCATTTTATAACAAAATATCTTAGTTTCTAGCAATTTTTATTATTTTTTATGAACTTTTATTTTTAAAACTATTTTTTCCGCAAAAAGTATAAATAGGTGTAAAATCTTTAGTTAAAATATTTTTCTTTGTGCTTTTATTCTTTTAATAACTTTTATATATATTAGTAATAATTAATTCATAAGTAGTTCGAAATACTACAAAGATTAGTTATTATTAATTTTTAATAATTAATAAAACTATATTCTAATAAAACAAATTTTAAATAAAAAATAAATTAAAATTATACTAATATATATCGACGCCGACCTTCCGGGTTAACAAAGGAAAGGTGTTCCGATATTACAAAGTATAATTAACTTTCTTTTATTTTATTTTCTTTTCGTGTACGTTTTCAATATCGGTGTCAATTGTAATATTGGAACTACCGTTCCGTTACATCTTTTTGGAAAATGAAAAAATTAATTTATTTTTAAGTCATTAAATGACTGAAATTAAGTTTAATTTATTTCATAAATTAAATTTAGTATTCTTGTTCCATACAATACTAATAGACGCTTCTATTTATATTTTCAAGCAAATATAAATAGAGTGTCTTGCGTCTTGCAAAATCCTATAACATTAATATTTGGATTTTGCTAGACTTATATTTTTTAATAATAAATTATAAAAAAATGACAAGACGTGTTGAATCTATTACAAGAGGTTCTTTTACAAAAAGAGCTTGTGAATTTGGATTAACTTATGCTGATGCGAGGGGTACTGTAAAAGATATGATGTTTGAATGTTTAAGACTCACTGATATCGCGGGTGTTAAACCAGATATGGTTATGCTCTGTGAAGAAATTGGTGAGAACACTGGACGTAGACATTATCATTCTTATGTACATTATCCTAAAAAAGTTACTATCCATGAAGACTCTTTTGATCATTATGGTCTACATTGTCTTATTGATAAAGTTAAAAGAACTCGTAATCGTAGAAGTATTGTTTAAGTATTTAGGTATTTTGTTATTTTTGGTAATAATCTTTACAAAGATCTTTTAAGAATCGATTCCAATTAAAAGTATTTATACTTTTTTAT
>MCFG01000676.1:12500-16154 GCA_002104895.1 Anaeromyces robustus | reverse complement strand
ATTTTATAATTTTTTGATCATAATTATATATTTAAATTTATAATTTTTTTTCATAATTATATTATAATTAATATTTTTTTATCATTACAATTGAATATATTATTTTTTGATATTTACTTATTTATTTATTTATTTACTATATCATATATAATTATTTTTATTTTATATTTATTAAGGGATTATTCTATTGAATTATCTGACACTAAATTGATTTTACAAGATTTATTATTAATACCCTCAACAACTTTAAGTGATCGTCGTATTGTTCGTAGAATAGTTGAATTAGTAGGAATTCGTTCAGCTAGATTGACAGCTTGTGGAGTTGTCGCACTTTTAAATCAAATGAATAAATTAGATGGTTGTACTGTAGCTGTAGATAATTTCATTAATGATTATCCTCATTTTATTAATAGAATGAGAGATGCTATTCATGAACTTTTAGGTTCTTTCTCTGAAAATGTTAATTTAATTCATACAAAAGATGGATCTTCTGTAGGTACAAGTATTATTGCTTCAATGGTGAATGAATAATGAATAATAAAAATAAAAATAAAAGTTAAAGTTGAATAAAATCTAATTAAAGAGAATTAAAAATAATAATGGTAATAATAATAATAAAAAGCAAATACAAAAAACTAATAACAAGATCAACAACAACAACAACAAAACAAAAAAAAAAAGTCAAAAACAAAATAAATTGTTGAATAACATTTAAAATAAAGCAAAAACAAAAATTAAAAAAACTAAACGAGCAAAGAAAGAAAAAAAGTAAAATAAACAATCATTAAAAATAATCTAAAAGGAAAACAACAAACAAACAAAGAAAAAAAGCAAAAGAATGAAAAAAAGAAAAAAACAAAAAAACAATAAAACAAAAAAAAAAAAAAAGAATATAATGAAACGAACTAAATTAGAGCAAGAAACCAAAAACAAAAATATAAAAAAAATAATATAATATATTATTAATATATAATATATTATTATAACCAAACCAACAAACTAAAAAACTATCGATTTTTTTTTTTTATATTATTAAATAATTTATAAAACTATTTTTTCATTTTTTTTTTTATTTAATTTATTATTAATTTTTTTTTTTTTATTTTAAGTTTATTTAATTTTATTTTATATTTTATTTTTGTTTTAATTTTCATAATATATATATTACTTTTATGTATTTTTTTGTTTCATTCGTAATTATAAAATATAAATCATTATAATATATATTAGAATGTTTATACCAACATATATAAATATAATATAATATAATATAATAAAATAAAAATAAAATAAGAATAAAATAAAATAAAAATAAAATAAAAAATAAAATTAAATATTAATATTAATACTATCATTAATATCAATACTACTATTAATATATTTAATTAAAGTAATTTTGGTATTAATAGTTATAATAATATAGTAATTCTAATATAAATATTAATACCAATACCAATTTAAATACCAATTCAAATTATGAGCATAGCAGTAATAATAAAAAAAAAAAAAAAAAAAAAGAAAAAAAAAAAAAAAAAAAAAAAGAAATTTAATAATATTAATAAATACAAAAATTGTTGTATTTATTAATAACATTAAAAAAAAAAAAAAAAAAAATACAAATACCCATAATAATAATGATAAAAAATCTTTTTTTTTTAATAATATATAAATATATAAATAAAAATATAAATAAATAATTATATATATAAATGAATAAATAAATTAATTAATTAATTAATTAATAAATAAGTAAATAAATAAATAAATTAATAAGTAAATAAATAAATAAATAAATTAATAAATAAGTAAATAAATTTAATTTATCCACATTGATTAGTATTTTATATAATATATATATATATATATATATATTTTTTTTTTTTTTTTTTTTAAATAATAAATAATAAAATGGAAAATGATATTAAAAATGACAATAAATTCAGTATTGTTAATTTAAAAAATATCAATGAAATTCAACTCGATTTATATAAGGAAGCTATTGATAATAAAGATATTGAAGCCTTAAAATTTTTATCTAATAATAACAATATTAATAATAAGGATATTGTATATAAATTATATGAAAAAAATATACTTTCTTCTGAAAGACTACAATATATAATTGAAAATTGTACTGATTATTTCAATATTACATCATCTTTAATTAGAAGATTAATGAAGGATAATGTTTTTAAATTATTAGAAATTATTTTTAGTAATTTTAAATTTTTTGATAATGAATATATTATAAATTTACTTTACCATTATAAAAATAAAATAGCAATATCAATAGAAAATTTAAAACAACAATTTGAAAAATATATAATTTCAATTGGAAAGGATGATGAGGCAGATATTTTTGTAAATGATTTTGATAGTAATATTTATTTACTTAAAGCTTGTGAAAAAAATAATGAGCATTTAGTTAAATATTTAATTAAGGTTGGTGCAGATATAAATAAAGAAAATAGAAAAGGTGATACACCTTTACTTAAAGCTTGTGAAAGTAACAATGAAAATATAATAAAGTATTTAGTTGCAAAAGGAGCAGATATAAATAAAGAAAATAAAAATAATGAGATACCATTATTCAAAGCTTGTGAAAGTAATAATAAAAATATAGTAAAATATTTAATTGAAGAAGGTGCAGATATTGATAAAGAAAATTATTATGGTGAAACACCATTATATAAAGAGTGTGAAAGAGGAAATGAAACTATGATAAAATATTTAATAGAACTTGGAGCAAATATTAATAAAGAAAATAAGTATGGTGAGACACCATTATTTAATGCATGCTATTATGGACATGAAAATATAGTAAAATATTTAATTGCAATTGGAGTAGATGTGAACAAAAATGATAGGAATGGTGAAACACCTTTATTTAAAGCCTGTGAAAGTGGGAATGAAAATATAGTAAAATATTTAATTGAAGTTGGAGTAAATGTGAACAAAAATAATAGGAATGGTGAAACGGCATTATTTAAATTATGTGAAAATGGAAATGAAAATATAGCAAAATATTTGATAGAATATGGAGTAGATCTTAATAAAGAAAATAATGATGGTCAAACTCCATTATATAAAGCATGTTATTTCAATAATGAAAATATAGTCAAATATTTAATTGAACATGGAGCAGATATAAATAAAGGTGATTTATTAGAGGATGAAACACCATTATATTGTGCCTGTAGAAAAGGATTTGAAACTATAGTAAAATATTTAATTGAACATGGTGCAGATATAAATAAAGAAAGTAAAAGTTGTGGTACAACCCCATTATATAAAGCATGTGAAAATGGAAATGATATTATAGCAAAATATTTAATTGATCATTTAACAGATATTAATCAAGAAGATGAATATGGTGAAACACCATTATTTGATGCCTGTTATATAGGAAATTTAAATATCATAGAATATTTAATTGAACATGGTGCAAATATTAATAAAGAAAATAAATATGGTGGAACTCCATTATTTAGAGCATGCTATATTGGAAATGAAAATGTAGTAAAATATTTAATTGAACATGGAGCAAATATTGATAAAGAAGATAGAAATGGTGAAACGCCATTATTTTATATTTGTGAAAATAAAAATGAAAATATATTAAAATATTTAATTGAACATGGAGGATTTATTAAT
>MCFG01000676.1:0-10000 GCA_002104895.1 Anaeromyces robustus | reverse complement strand
TTTTAAATGAAATATAAGAATATATATATAGATGAAGTCAAATTTAATCAAAATAGTAATATTAAAGATTATCACATATTTAAAATAATCAGTTAATTATTTATATTCAGTATATTATTGTCATATATATATATAAATTTTTAAATTGAGGTTTAAAGTTCATTAATTAAGGGTTAAAAGAACAAGGAAAAAACATACCAATAAAGAATTAGTAATATTTGTAAAGGAAAAAACAGAAAAAAAGCAGTATAAAGTATCAATAGGATTGATAAAAGAACGAGAAAACAAAAAAAATAAAGAAAAAATATTTTAAAGTAATAATATTAATATAAAAAAGGAAAAAAAAAACAAAAAAAGTATTTTAAAGTATCAATAATATGATAAAAGAACGAAATTTCAAGAAATTTCAATTTAAATTTTAAAATCAATTTTTAATTCCATAATTTATTTTAATTTCCATTTAAGAAAATAATTCAAAAAATAATTTTATAATTTAAATTTCGAAATGTTCAAATTTAATAACCAATGTATATAATAATTTATTTATAAACTATAAATAATAGGTCTTGCTCCAGAACTTCCAGAAGATCTTTACTTCCTTATCAAGAAGGCTGTTGCCGTTCGTAAGCACTTAGAACGTAACAGAAAGGATTCTGAAGCTAAATTCAGACTTATTCTTATTGAATCCAGAATCCACCGTCTTGCTCGTTACTACAAGACTGCTGGTCAACTTGCTCCAAACTGGAAATAGTAAGTTTTTTTTTTTTAATATTAATTATATGATTAAAAAAAGTTAAAAAAAAAAATATATTTATATAAAGAGTATATTTAAACGTTACTGACATAATTTAATTTTTTTTAATAATTTAATAGCGAATCTTCCACTGCCTCTGCCCTTGTTGCTTAAGTTAATTTCAGCTCTAAAATTGTGTATATTTTTATTTGTAAATCATAAATAAAAATATTAGAGAAAAAAATATATCTAAAAAAAAAAAAAAACTGTCGATATTTTGATTTATTATTATTTTGATATATATAAGTGGAATGTTGAAAATAATATATTTAAGAGGAATGATATCAGAAGAGTAAAAGAGTTTTAAAAACAGGATATTTATATTTTTATATATATGAAAGAAGATTTGGAGAATATATAAATTTTTATTTAATTGAATTTTTTTTATTTGGAAAATTGGTTTATATAATTTGATATATATAAAATGAAGTATATGAAAAAAAGGAAGAAAATGTATATATTTACATGATTATTTAAAATCCATAAATAATATATATATATATAAACAAAATTATTTTAAATATAATTTAAAAATATTTATACCGTAACTATTTTTATTTATATATATATATTTTAAACATTTACCACATTATGAATTATAGAATGATTTAATCAATTTATTTATTTATTAATATTTTTTAATTTTTATTTTATTTTATTTTTTTTTTTTTTTTAATTTTTCTTTGTTAATGAATGAATTAAAAATAATTAACAATAAATACTCAATTTTTTCTAAGAACACTGGCATATATATATCCAACTAAAAAGAAAAAAAAAAAAAAGCATTATTAATATAGATCTAATGCATTATGTCTAAAGAAAAAATAATTTTTCTTTATTTTAAAAAATTTGAAATGTTTTTTTTTTGAAGAACATTATTTATATATTTTTTAATTATTATCATGATTATTTATTTAATACTACTATTACTTCTACTATTAATAATAGTAAAATGTACAATTTAGTCTATATTATTATAATTTAACTACTATTAATAGTTCATTCCTTTTAGTTTATAATTATGTATATGAATAATATCATTTAATATAAAAAATTTACTAAACTGGTTAATATCACTTGTCCATGCTGTTTCCATGCTGTTTTCATGCTATTTACATGCTATTTCCATATAGGATAGTTATCAAAGAATTAACCTTGGTTTATTAATTGATTCCTATTTAAAAAATTTTTGTCTTAAAAAAAAAAAAAAAACTTCTATCCAAATCAGAGAAATGATTTAGATAATCTTTTTTTTATAGTATTTAGTGTAGATAATAGAATTAATTAATAATTAGTTAAGGATTATATAAATAGTTTTCATAATGGAAATAATAGTTATTATAATGTCAAATACTCTACGAAATAAAAAAAAAAAAAAACCTAATATATATATTTTTTTTTAATTGATGGAAGAGAACTTGGTTATTAATGTTTGAATTTAATAAAGATGATGTACGAATTGTGTGCTTTAAAAAAAAAAAAACACATAATAAAAATGATGATTCTTTCGATTCCTTAACTAAAAAATACATTTAAATCACCCGTTACCAGGAAATGGTGAAAAATATTTAAAAATCTTTTAGTTTTACTCTTTCTTATTTAAAAAATATATTTAAAAAAAAAAAAAAAAAAAAAAAAAAACCAATAACATATATAAAATTATTTTTTTTCAAATTTAATTGAATTTCATTCATTCTATTCTCTCTTTTTTTATCACTTTTGATTTATCTATTTTTCTTATCTGTTATTTTTATATAAAACCTTATAATTTTGTAAAAAAAATGAATAAATTTAAATATATAAATATGCTTATTATTTATTTTTTTTTAAAAAAAATTAACAATAAACATATTATATATATTTATATTTATTCAACATTTATTTTATCTTATAAAAATTGTATATAATTCAAATAAAATTTTTATCCATTATAATATTTAAATATATAACATGTAATTAAAAAAAAAAAAAAAAAAAAAAAAAAAAAAGAATAGTAATAACTAGTATTAAATAATAATGTATTTATTTTTTTTTAAAAACACTAAAAATAAAGAATAATTATCTTTTATCATTTTTTATACTAAAATTTTGAACCTTTATTAGTTTATTATTATTATTATTATTATAATTATTATTATTATTATATTTTTTATTTTCAATTTTTATAATATGTAATGATTTATTAATAAATTTTAAAGAAAAAAAAAAAGGTAATTAATAAATACACAAAATTAAAAAAAAAAAAACAAAATAAATTAATAACATAACATTAAAATATTTAAACATTTTCAGGTGATTTTAACGATCAGATGAAAATACATAGTGACAACAACAAAGTATTATAACAAATATTATAATTCCAATAATAATTAAAACCCATAACCAACTTTTCTTTTTTTTCATTTATTCTTTCATCTTCGATATCAGATTGGCCTTCCATAGTTCATATATACTGATCACAATGATCATAGGTTCTTAGGTAGATCGCGTTCTTTACTACAAGCATTTCTCCAGGATCACTATACATGGTTTTTACATCATCACCACATGCTAAGGCATAATGTTTTTATTTTCATGACAATAGCAAGATATTTATATATTACTATCAATAAAAAATTTCTAAATCATTACCTCTTGGTGAATGAATGGTGCATCATGTTTATTATCAATGTATAACCTATATACTAAATAGTTGTGATAAAAGTTCATTTATATTAATCTCAGTATCGAGTCTTTTTACTATTATTTCGTTTTTTTTTATCCTTATTTTATTTTTAATATTATTTTGATAATTAATATTATTATGAGGGTTATATAAAGGATTTGATTTTGATTATATTTCTTTTTTCTTCGATAAACAATTCTAGTTTCTGAAATAGAATTTTTTTTCCTTCAATGAATAATCCTTTACCATTAATATATGAAACAGAGTATATTTTGAGTAATAATTCGGTAGCCTCATCTGAAAGTAATTTTTTATAGTTAATTCTTCAATTTCCCGGTTGATTCAAACCATTATTAATTTGAAATTCTTTAACATAATCTTCTGTTGAATATTAAAATAACCATCGGGTTCATTCAAACCACAATCATATTTTAAAGAAATTAATTTTTCTTGAATTTTTTTAATTTGTTCACCAGAATCTTTTAATTTTATAGGTTTAAATTGATTAAATTCATTTTTTTTATTTAAAAACGTTACAGATGTATATACAAAAGAATTACAAAATATACATATATATACAACAAAATTTAATAGAGAATATTTTATTTCAATTTTAATATTCATTTCAAGAAAAAATTACATACTTATAAATTTTTATTATTCAATATTATTAAAATAATAATAATAAATTATTGTAACAAAAAAAAAAAAAAAAAAAAATGAACGTATATTATAAATGTATATTACAAACAAAAAAAATAAAAAATAAAAAAAAAAGTATATAATAAATATATATTACAAAAAAAAAAAAAAAAAAAAAAAAAGAAAAAAAGAATAGAATAAAAAATAAAACAATATCAATAAATTCAATATTAAATAAATATATTATTATTTATTGTAAAAATAAATAATAAATAAATATAAACAAATAAATAAACAATATATAACTTGTATATTTCAGTAAAATAGGAATTTTTTTTTTTTTAAAAAAAAAAAGAAAAAACAAGATTTTTTCCATATATAAATAATTATGTTATGATATAGTTATTTATTTTAAATATATTTATAAATATACATTAAAAAAAAAAGTTACATTTAAAAATAAATAATAACAATAAAATTAAAAAAAAAAAAAAACATTTTTAACTTTATATGTTAAAAATGTTAAAAATAAATTAAAATTTAAAAATGTATATTATATTTATAATATACATTTTAGAATTTTTAATTAAATATATTAAAATTAATTGAATACAATTTTTAGTAAAAAAAAAAAAAAATAAACATTGTATAAATTTTAATAGATACTTATAAATTTAAAATATATAAATAAAAAATTAATATATATATATATTGAATAATAAAATACTAAAAATACTAATACTTAGCTTTTAATCTGTTCAAAAAATAATAAAATTATAAAAAATAAAATATTTAAAATAAAAAAAATGTTTGAAAACTTTTTCATTTTTAAAAAGTATATAAATCCGAAAAGAATTATAATAAAATAAACTTTTTTTTTATACTTACGTGCTTTTAAATCTTAAATTCGTTATTGTTGTTATTATTAAAATAAAATAAATAAAAAAAAAAAAAAGAAAAAAAAATTATAAACAAATTTCATTTTATTTATTATCATTATTTTTTTTTTCAAATATAAAGCTTTGAATATATATTTTGAATTATGATTTGTGAATTATTATATTAACTCTATCTGATTGGAAATGAAGTGAAAATTACTTATTATTATTCTGAATTACAGAATGAATTAATAATTATTAATCCTATTCTAAAAAAAAATATTATATTTTCATATTATTTATATATTTAAAAATATTTATCGCTTTTTTTATTATCATTATTTATAATAATATTAATAATTTATAAAAATTGTCATTTTAAAAAAAAAAAAAAAAATAAAATAAAATAAATAAATTTATTGTGCAACTAAATTTTTTAAAATGATTGGTTTAAATTAAAAAATATAATTAAAAATAAAAAATAAAAAATAAAAAAAATAAATAAATTTTCAAAATCAAGATTCAATATTTTTAATTGAATCATTTTAAGATAAAACTCTTTTTAGTTGTTTATGTTTTAACTATTATTAAAGTTAATTTATTTAAATAAAATGTGAATAATAAATAAATAAATAAAATATTTTAGAGATTATTTAATTCATTTTTTTTTAATGCTTTATATAAAACTAAAAAATTAATATTTTATTTTATTTATTATAATTATTAATAGTACAATTAATAAATAAAATGGTTTAAAATTTTAAAGTATTTTCCATATTGTATATTGTTTATGTTCTTTTTTTTTTATTTTTTTTTTTTATTTTTTTTTATATTATTTATTGATTTATTAATTTTTTATTTTCTATTTTCTATTTTCAATTTTTTTTTTATTTTATATTTTATTTTATTTTTTTTTTATTTTCCTTTTTTTTGATATTTATTATTTATCATTCATACAAATTATAAAAATTTAAATATCCAATATTATTAATTAAAGATTGTAGTAAAAATTATTATTTTATATTTTATTATTGCAAAAAATTAATCTTTAAAAATGATAAAATTATTATATAGGTATTTTTTTTTTATGAAATAATATTTTTCCTTTTTAAAACTTAAAATGAAATAAAAAAAAATAAATATTTTAATATAATTTTTATTATTATTTTTTTCATAATATTTATTAGTATATTATATTTTTTATCTTGTATAATATTCACTTTTGGTCTCATGGGTAAAAAACTATGAAATTTAAATATATATTAAATAAAATTTTATTTCATTTTTAAAAATTAAATTACATATGATTCATATCATTCTTTTATTTTAAATAGTAAGAATACCTAATAATTCTTGTCCAAGTGGTTTAAGCGATAGTAATTATTATTGTTATGAATTTTGTTTTGAAGGTAGACAATTACGTACTATTAATTCTAAATCCAATACATATAGATATACACTTACTTTAGGTGAAGGAATAAATATTATTTATATTGAAAAAGGAAATTTTGGTTATGAAAATAGATATCAAAGTTTAAGTTCTAACATTTCTGATAAAGAAAGTTTACATGTAATTTATTGTGTTCAATATTCAAATGGTGATTATGAATGCAAATCAGCTCCCGGATACATTAAAGATTTATCAAATTATTATACTTTACTTTATAACGGAAAATCTTATGTTAAATCAACCATTGATAATGGAACTGAATTTCAAAATGATTGCAATATAAATGTTGGAGGTTTAATTCAAACCAAATGGAAATGGAACTATTTATTTTTGTATTTCAAAAGATCGAGGAATAAATTTTGTTAAAGAAAATAAAGATATAATGATCACATTTGATTCTGATGATGAAAATATATTTGCAGATAGTGATAAATATGAATATAATAATTTTGCTCTTAAAATTTATAGTAAAGGAGAATATAGTGGTATTATGTTTTTCAATCTTGCAAGTAAATATATTTTTCATTTAAAAATATTTTTCTTTTAATTTAATATATATATTTAATTATACAATATAAATACATATTTATTTATAATATTTACGTAATTTTTTTTTTAAAATATTTATTATTGTAATTTCTTGAATTTACTAATTAAATATTTATTATATTTATTTAGACGGTGTTTATTGTGTTAATAGAGAGACATCAGAAATGTCAAAAGATAAACGATTTTGTAAAACTGGAATAATTGATAAATATAACTGTGAAAATGGTAATTGTTATCTTGTCACTAGTACAACTCAAAATGAAACTTTTACTACTACTACAAATCAAAATGAAACTTCTATTACTACTATAACTCAAAATGAAACTTCTATTACTACTATAACTCAAAATGAAACTTCTACTACTACTACAACTCAAAATGAAATTTCTACTACTACTACAACTCAAAATGAAATTTCTACTACTACTACAACTCAAAATGAAATTTCTACTACTCCAAAAGCTATAACTACTACTAAAACCACTACTACCCAAAAGCTACAACTACTACTAAACCACTACTACTTCAAAAGCTACAACTACTATTAAAACCACTTCCAAGAATTCAAAAACAAAAACATCAACTACAACAACAATTACAAAAGAAACAGAAAACAGTACTACTCCAATTAAATCTGACCTTCCTGAAAGTAATTATTTTATTTTAATAAAATTAAATATATATATGTGTATATTTAACATTTTAAATTACTATTAATAATATTATATTTATTATTTTTATTTAACATTTGAGATTTATCTTTATATATATATTTAAAAATAATATAAAAAAAAATAGGTTTAATTAATGAATGTAAAATTGTTAATTCCTTTTTAAAAAAAGATGAAATCAATTGTTGTGAATATGAAGGAATTATCTGTGATAATAATCATATTATAATGATGTACTATAAATATGAATATATATAAAAAAAAAATAAATATATATATAATAAAATAAATTTGTTAAAAATAATAATTCTAAATTATTAATTTTTTTATTATTAATTATTATGAAATTACATGTTATTTTATTTAGAGAATTAAGTCATAATAATATAATAGGTCAAATACCTTCAGAGATAGGCAATTTATCTAATCTGAAAATATTGTAGATTATATTGTTTTTATATTAATATTAATTAAATATTATCAAATTAATAAAAGATTTTTATTTTTAATTTTTTAAATTATAATTTAAATAGAGATTTAAGTAATAATAGACAAATAAATGGCTATATTCCTTCTTCTATATGTAAATTAGATAAACTACAAAAATTGTAAATTTTTTATTCCTATTTTTATATTTTATATATTTTAACTTATATAGTAATAACAAGATTTCTATATTAATTAATAATGTATATAAAATAATGATTTGAATTTTATAAGAAATTTATCTTTTACAAGTTTGACAGGATCAATTTCTTCAGAAATTGGAAATTTAAAGATCTTTAGAATATTTGTAATTTTATTTAATATATATATTGATTTTATAATTATTTAATAATAATAATAGAAAAAAAAAAGAATACAACAATAATAAGAAAAATTATTTTAATAAAAATATAGAAATTTATCTGATAATAAACTAAATGGTCTTTTACCTTCTTCAATGGATAATTTAATAAATTTAAGACATTTGTAAATTTAATTTATTTATATATATAACTCTTAATAAATTTATAAGCAATTTTTTTATATTTTCATATATTTAACGCTTTAATATTAAATATAAAAAATATTACATAATAAATTCATATATTTTTTATATAATATATTTTATAAAAAATATATTATATATAAAAAACATATTAATATTTTATCATTATAAGGTATAACCCCGTTTTAATAACAAAATGTACAAAAGAACCTTAAAAACAACAAATAAATGCAAAATTAATTAATTGAATAATTAAATAACAAGAAATGAAAATGTTGAAATTATTTCTTAATTCTTTTTTAAATTACATATTATTTTCATTTTTGATGATTGATAGTATTTTACGATTGTCAACTTTTAGAAAATGCTTTTAATACATTGAAAGGTAATGATAAAGACGATATTTTTAACGACGAAAATTCTATAGTAAATTAGGGTTTTAATAGTTGTAGTCAGAATCAAGGAATTAAATGTGAAAAACAATTCTCTTACTGAAATGTAATTTATATATATTTTATCCAAAAATTATAATTTTTTATTTTACTTATTAAAAATAAAGAATATTTACATATATATTATTATATGAGTTTATAAATGAGTTGGCAAATTTAGAGAAATTACATTCCTTGTATGTTTTTTTTTTTTTTTTTTTTTTTTTGTATTATTTCTTGTCAAAATTATATTTTTAAAAAACTAATAAAAATAATTATTTATTATTATATACAATATATATAATATACAAACCATTATAAGAATAATTATTTATTATTATATACAATATATATAATATACAAACCATTATAAGAATAATTATTTATTATTATATACAATATATATAATATACAAACCATTATAAGAATAATTATTTATTATTATATACAATATATATAATATACAAACCATTATAAGAATAATAAAAACCATCACGATATTAATTTAATACCTGATAGTATTGGGAGCAAGCGTAAATTAAAAATATTGTTTTTTCTTTTCTTTTCTTTTCTTTTTTTTTTTTTTTTTTTATTATCATTAATAATAATAATATAAATAATATAAATTACAATGATAATGAAAAGAAGAATAAAAATATATAATAGAAATAAAGAGTAGGGATAAAAAAATATATAATAATTAATTAAAAAATATATAAATATATAAAAAATAAACGTAATTATTATTTATAATTAATAAATTATTTTAAAAATATTTTAATAAATAATAAGAAAAATTAATATATATATGTAATAAATAAAAATAAATATAATAAAAAAATTTAAACGGTTGATTTATTGTAAATATTCAATATATACATATATATTTAATTCATATTTAATTTTTCATTTAATTATATAAAAGACTTA
>MCFG01000675.1:15000-16402 GCA_002104895.1 Anaeromyces robustus | reverse complement strand
TGTAAAGGCGGTAGTCAAACCTTCGAACATTGGATTTTAGAATGCCCAACATTCGATCATTGGCGTTCTAAGTTATTTGGCAATCTTGAAACCATTTATTTGTATGTTAATCGAAAACCTTTAGTTAGTTCTGATAATATCAACTTTTCTAATAATTTTAATAATAACTACAATAATAATATTTATGATAATATCTATAATAATAATAGCAGTAGTAATAGTAATATTAATATTAATAGTAATAATAATGGTAATAGCAATGATAATAGTAATATTAATAATGTTAGTAATAGTAATAGTACTAGCTTATCTACATATTTTCTATACAACTACTCTCAATTCATTAATAATTTAACTATCAACAACATTTTTTTTTGGTTTTAATTACTTCAACAATTTCTCCTCCTTGGAGAATTCTTCACGAAATAATACTTTCTTAGTTTCTAATAGTTTTATTCATTATGTTAGTTTAACTTACAACTTAAATAATACTTTCAGTTATAGTATCAACAACAATAATAATAGTTTAAATAATAGTATTAATTATAATAATTTAGTTAGTAATGCTTCAAGTGGGGTAAATTTTCATTCCAACTCGTTGGAATGGAGTAGGGTATATTATTTCCTTCTTGGTGGAAGAGTTAATCATTATAACTTGGGGAAAGAGGAGTGGAACAGTCTTTGTAAGGCGCAACTTAAACCTAGCACCTTTTCGGATGTTCCACTTTTGGTACGTACATCCGCACTTTTACTTAGAATTATGCCTACTGTTAGTGGCCAGATCTGGTCATTATTCAATAGGTATCCCAACAATCTAACCAAGAGCGTCGAAGCTGACAATTCAGTAGGACAAGACAGTAGGTCACACGCATCTAATAATGATAATAACTTTCCAACTTGATTTAATTTAATAATATACACTATACCATATGAAGTAATTATAAATTATTACTATCTATTAAATAATAAATTATTATTCTTTATTAGATTAAGTTTTAATATGTACAATTACTTTATAACATGTACTTTTTAAATTAAATTTAAATAAAATTTTCATTATTTTATTGCCAAAAAAAAAAAAAAAAAAAAAAAAAAAAAAAAAAAAAAAATGTAATTATTATATAATAAAATAATAAAATAGTAGATATATTAAATAAATCTTTTAGGTGATAAAAAATTTCAAAAAAATTTTTATTTTTTTTTATTTTATTATAAATAAAATTTATTAAATTTATTATTAAAGATGAATAAATTAATTTTTTTGATAAATAAATTTTAGAATTTATAATAAATTTATTTATCTTTAAAAATTATTACTATAATTAATTAATAAAAAAATTTATAAATTTAATTATAATAATTAATTTATTTTAATATATTATTATCAATTTATTATATAAAT
>MCFG01000675.1:0-12500 GCA_002104895.1 Anaeromyces robustus | reverse complement strand
GTATCATTATATAGTTTTGCTCTTGCTATTTATTCTGTCGTTCAATTTACACAAGCTAATACAAATTACAGAAGTGAAATTTTCACTAAATATTTAAAATCAGAACAAAGTACAGATCCATTAAATAGGGCAACTAAAATATTTGAATTTTTAATTATTGTTTTATCATTTATTTTTTCTTTTGGATGGATTATAGTTTCTTTAAGATTATATAAAGTATTTGGTTGGAATGTATTCAAACAATTAGGTGCTGATATTGGTGTAAAAAGTAAGTAATAATAATAAATAAATAAATAAATAATAATATATAATAATAATATATAATAATATATAATAATATTAAAATACTAATAATACTAATAATAATAAAATTAATTAAACGACTTATTTATATATTTATTTATTTTTAATTATTATTATTATTATTTATTTTAATAAATTATATTATATAAAGATCGTCTTAAACTTTATCAAATTTTTTTAACTTTATTAAAGATTGATTTCTTCTTCTTTGTATCTTTTGCCATGCAATTTTTGATTTTCATTATTGCCTTTATTAAACATAATGATTTAGTTAAATATATTAATATATGTTTAATTGTAATTGTGTTATTTATGCCAATCATTGGTTTTGCTGCCACTAAAAAAGAAAATTATAGATTAATGACTTTATTTATTGTATTTTTAAGTATATCTATTGGCTATATGACATATAGTTTAGTGGATATTTTAGTTGATATAAAAGTCAGTAAAGAGAAATGTCAACCAGGAGTTATATGTATGGAACGTCGTTACAGAGATTGTGAAAAAAGTTTATTACTAGCATGTAAGTATTTTTATTTTATATATATATATATATATATTTATACTTTTTTTTTTTCATTTTATAATAGTTAATAAAAATGTTAAATAATATAATATAATAATATCAATAATATCTAATTTATCTATGTAAAAAAAAAAATAAATAAAATAAAATAAAATAAAATAAAATATTTAGGTGTTTCTGCTTTACTTATTAGTTTCTTGACCTTTGTATTAGCTTTAGTTAACTTTAAGAATTTCCCTAAAGGTTTAAAAAAGGACAAATCCATTCGTATGTATAACTAAGATCTTTTATTATTTATTATAATTAATTAATTATTTATTTATTTATTTATTATAATATATATAAAAATTCTTTTTTTTTTTTTTACCTCATAATACTAATATTTTTAATTTTTATTTTATTTTATATATTTTTAATTATTTAAATATATATATATATATATAGATCAATCCACTAGTCAAAATAGTACTATATCAACTTCATATAATACTCCAAAAAGATGGAGTATTGAATAAAAATAATATAATATATAATATAAAATATAATATATATATATAAATAGTTTATATAAATTAAATATATATATTTATATAAGCATATAGCTATTGCTATCTTTTGTTATTATAAGAAAAAAATTTTTTTTTTTTTTTAGTCATTCTCTTTTTTTAATAAATAATTTATTTATTTTTTCTTTTTTTTTTTCTATTAATATAATATAATTGTTCATAATATTTATATATAAATGTTCATAATATAATTTTTTTCCTTTTTTTTTTAATTTAATCATAAAAGCAATATTTTAATTTAATTTTAATAATTTATAATTTTTTAACAAATTTATTAAAAAAAAAAAAAAAAGAAAAGAAAATTATTTAATAAAAACATTAATAAAAACAAAACAACACATATAAAAAAAAATATTTAATATTATAATATACGAATTAAAAAAAAAAAAATTATTATATTATGTAAATAATAAATATAAATATAGTACTTTTTTTTTTTTTTTTTTTTTTTTCTTATTAAAGAACTTACAAGTAAAAGATATATATATATATATTTATTAATTAATCTATAATTCGTTTGGATTAAATATAAATATTAAATATATATGATATAATTAATATATATTTCATTTCAAACCTAAATTTTATTATTCATATAATAATAATAAAAAAAAAAATAGTCTTTTTATTATAAACAAATTTTATAACAAAGATATTCTTTTATATATATATATATATACTCTAATGACTTACTATTGTTTACTATTCTTTTTTTTTTTTTCTTTTTTTTTTTCTAAACAAAGTATCTCTGGTTTTTAATTATATAATATATCAAAATGATTTAATTATTATTTAATAAAAATTTTTTTTTAAAAAATAACAGTTTTAACCCCAAGAATATTAATATGATATATTCAGATGTTATTTTTTTTATTTTTTTTTTTGTCATTATTAAAAAGAAAAAAGGTTAAGTGAATTTTTAATCCAAGAATATTAATATAATATATTCAAATGTTAACCTTCTTTTTTAGTACTGACAAAAAATAAAATAAAATAAGTCGGTTTTCTTTTTTTTTTTTTTTTTAAAAAATTACTCTATAAAAAATAACTACTTATAATAATTTTATATTTATCCATATATTAAAAAAAAGAAGGTTAACATTTGAATATATCATATTAATATTCTTGGATTAAAAATTCACTTAACCTTTTTTCTTTTTAATAATTGTTATAATATATTAATTATCAATGTGTTTAAGTAATTTAATTTATGTGTTTAAGTAAATAAATAATGTAAATAAGTAAAATAATATATGTGGAAAAGTCATAATATATTCATATGATAAAAATTTAAATTTTACTACGCCACATTATTTTATATAAATATGTAAAAATTTATTTCCATTAATCTATGTAATTACCTATTTATTTTAATAATAAATAAACTTAATATATATTAATAAAACTATTTATAACAATAATAAAAAATTTATTAAATAATAATCAAATCAATTTGACATACTATATAATTAACCCTATTAAAAACCAGAGATACTTTATTTAAAAAATGAAAAAGAAAAAGAAAAAAAAGAAAAAGAAAGAACAATAAAAAATCCATAATAAAAATAATATAATAAATAAATAAATAAATAATATATATAATATTTTTTTTCTATCTAATATCATTACTTAATTAAAATGAATAATTATTATGTTAAATTGTGTTATATTATATATCATATTACACAACAGTGCAATCATTATAAAAAATTGTAAATATAAAAAATTGTAAATATAAAAAATTGTAAATATATAAAATTATGAATAAAATATATACAATTTTATTATTTATAATTATTATTATTAACAATTATTTCTTTATAATAATACTTATTCTGTTATATATAAATGACTCAAAAAAAAAAAAAAAAAAAAAAAAAACAGTATCTTAATATTAGAAAAAATGTATCAAAAAAACTTTTTTTATTATTATCAGTTTAATGTATTAAAAGGAAAGAAACAATAATTAATGTATGAATTTGATATATATATATATATATGTATAGTAAAAAAATGTATTTATTTAATGCTATTGTGTATATTTTGATATTTTTATACATACCTATACATATTATATTATTTTATTTTAAAATATGATATGATATGATATAATTATTTAGAATGTGGTGCATTTCGCAATCGTGCATTTCGGAATCTGTGGCGCATGAAATTTTATATATTAAATAAATGAATAAATAAATAAATAATAATTAAAAATTATAATTAATAATTACAAATTAAAAAATGAAATAAAATGAAATAAAAATAATTATAATAAAATCAAAGAATTGAAAAAAAAAAATACAAAAGAATACAAAAAAAATTTAAAAAAGAAAGATTCAAGTTATTCATTAACTTTTACAAACAAACAAAAATCATATTTTTTCAAAGTCTTTTATTTTATTTAATATTTTATAATATTTTTCAATTATATTTAAAATTATTTATATACAATATTTTAATTTATTTTATTATTAAATTGTAATAATAATAACTAAAATTTTAATAAAATAATAAAAAAATAAAAAAATATTTATTTAATGATTTTTTAAACATAATTGATATTATTATTTTTACTAAATAAGATTGACATTGATATTGATAATATTTTTATACTAAAAAATTTGATATTGATATTAATAATAATATATTTATATTAAAAATTTTGATATTGATATTAATAATATTTTTATACTAAAAATTTTGATATTGATATTAATTATATTTTAATTATAGTTAAATAGATCAGTTTTAGATATAATTTAGCTAAAAACTAGCTAAAAAAAATCTTAAAGTAATTTTATTTCCTTATATTGTTACAAGAACAATAATTAAGCATAACATATAATTTAAAAAGGTTAGAAAAATACTAATTTATAATAAAAAATTAGTATTTTTTATTATTTAAATCAATTAAGCAATTATACCATAATTCAACAATATCTTTTCTATCATATCCATTATAAATATAATCTTTTTCCATATACTTATAATTTTCAATTATATTTTTTATTTCATCAGTTTTTTAATTATTTTTTGTTTTTTTCTCCAGATTCCATTAATTCTCATTTCGTAATCATTGTAGGAAAAGGATTCTTCTTTTTTTAATATATAAATTAATTTAAAAAATGAAGATTTTTTTGGAAATAAATTATTTAAGTAATTATTAAAATATTCTGAAGCATTATTTGTTATATGCTCTATATTCTTATAATAATTCCAATAATTAGTATTATATTTATGTAAATAATTATTTTTAAAATATAATAGTTTTATTTATTTAATGATAACAGAACAAGTCCTTTTTTATATACAATTTTTAACAAAATATTATTTAAAAGATTATTAATAAAATAATATTTAATTTTATTTAATTATTTATGTATTTATTTATTTATATATTTATTATTTATTACATTAATTATTTATTTAATAATTATAATAGTTTTATTTATTTAATGATAACAGAACAAGTCCTTTTTTATAATACAATTTTTAACAAAATATTATTTAAAAGATTATTAATAAAATATTATTTTGATTTTATTTAGTTATTTATATATTTATTTATTTATTTTTGATAAATGTGGCTATAAAATATTTTATCATCAAGCCACATACAATAATGTACGATTCCGAAATGCACGATTCCGAAATGCACTTCTCCCAATTATTTAATGTATGTATAATGTGTACATGGATCGATCTAAATGTTAAGAGTAAGTACTAATTTTTTTTCTTATTTATTAAAAAAAAAATAAGTTATTTATATTCTTTTATTTTTGTATTACTTTTTTCCACTTATTAAGATGATTTTAGTACACCATTTATTAAATAATATATATTTTTAACCTTAATTTTATTCTTTATTCTTTGTTTTTTTATTTATATAAAAAAATAATAATAATAATTAATAATAATAATAATTAATAATAATATAATTAATAATAATAATTAATAATAATAAAAAGAATTTATAATTTTAATATAAATAAAATATTTCATTTAATTATTATTTCTTTTAAATTATTTTTTTTTATATTTCTTATTTTCTTTTGTTTAATTCACATAGTATGAAGTTTTTTTTTATGTATCTCTTGTAACAAGAAAAATCTTTATCTATGTATTTATTTAATACAAAAAAAAAAAAAAAAAAAAAAGGCATCTCTTTAATTTATGCTAACATTCATTTTATTTATATATTTATTTATTTATTTACTTATTTACAGAAATTTTAGTCAAAAAAAGGAAAAAAAAAAGTTATAATCTTAAATGACTTAATACATTACTTTTTTTTTCTGTATTTTATTTTATTTTTTTTTTAATTATTATTATTATTTCTACATTTTTATTTATTTAGTTACCTTTTTTTTATTACCTTTTTTATATTATTCTATTATATATTTAATTATATTTAATTTCATTTATTTATTTATTTACATTTATATTAATATTAACTAAAAGTACACTTTTAAATTAATAATATTAGTAATATAAAGGAATATTAAAAAAAAGAGGCTTTTAAAAGTATTATTTTAATAGTAAAATCTATAAAGTAATGATTCAAAGTAAACATTACTTTTTAATAATTCATTTTAAAATTTTTTTTTAAATATATAATATATTCAATAAACTTTTTTATTTATTTATTTATTTATTTATTTATTTATTAATTTATTAATTTATTTTAATTTTTAATCTTATATTTAAATAAATTTTTTTGTACATTTAATAAAAAAATACTTTTTTTCTATTTATTAAAGTTTGAAATTATATTTTTCAAAATACAATTTCAAACTAATAAAGTATTACAAAAAAAATAAAAAAAATTTTTTTTGTTAAGTAAAAAAAAAAATTTCTATTCTTGATGTGAATTATTTAATTATTTAATTTTTATTTATTAAGAAAAAATAATAAGAATTCACATCAAGAATAGAAAATTTTTTTTAATAAATAACAACTAAATCATTCACATTCAAGTATCATTCATTTCATTTTATAATAATACATTATATCATTATATAAAATATTATTATAGATATTGTTTATTATTTTTTATATTATTTATAATTTTTATTGCCCTTTTTATTATTTATTATTTTTTTTTTGTTTTGTTTTTTTAAATATATAATAATTTATAAATAAAAAAATAAATAAAAATAAAATAAATAAATAAATAAATAAATACTTTAATAATAAAATAAAAACAAAGGATTATTTGATTATGATTATTACGATGATTTGATTATTAATAATTTTTTTTTTAATTTTTTTTATTTTTTTTTATTTTTATTATTTTTATTAGTTGATTTATTATTGTTTTTTACCAAATATAAAACTCGTAATTACCATAAAAGTTATCAAAAACTTTTTTTTTACCTTTAATGTATTAATTGTTTTTAGAATAATAAATAAATAAATAAATAAATAAATAAATAAATAATTAAGTAGATATTTAAATTCTTTGTTTATTAAATATAAAATGAACTTTTATTTTTTTTTTCATCTTTTATTATATAATTTATATGTAATGAATATTTTATTACATAATTTCATTTTTCATTACTTATTAATTTTTCTTATTTATTAAAAAAAAAATATTCATTACATATAAATTATATAATAAAAGATAAAAAAAAAATAAAAGTTCATTTTATATTTAATAAATAATTTATTAATATTATGATATATAGTATATTTTATAATATCAATAATTAATAATATTATAAATACATATATAAAAGACAATACTAAAATTAAGATTTTATTTATTACATAATTATAATTTCAGTGATAATATTATTATTAATATTATTATTTTTTATTTTACAAGTAATTTATAGATAAATAAATGTATATACTGTTAAGATTTTTAGTTATAACAGTCCATCTGAAGATTTTTTTTAAGAAAAAAAAATCAAAATAATAATAATAATGAATAGTTAATAATGAATAGTTAATAATGAATAGTTAATAATGAATAATGAATAATGAATGAATGAATAAATGAATAAATGAATAATGAATAGTGAATAATTTTTTTTTTCTATTTATTTTTACTAAAATTTTTATTGATCAAATAAGGAAATAAATCATTAAATTGATTATACAAAAAAGGAAAAATGAATATATAAAAATTAAAATTATAGTCAAAGATAAATCGAAAGAAAAAAAAAAAAAGACATATTTAAAAATAAATAAATAAATAAATAAATAAATAATAAATAACAAATAATAATAATAAACATTGATTAATAATTAAATTATTAATGAATCATGTATTCTTTTTTATTTAATACTTGATATTAAACAATATGAATCTAATAGATATAATAACTAAATAAAATAAATAAATAAATAAATACAAATATTAATAATTAAAGAAAATGAAATAAAATGAAATACAATGAAATAGAAAATACAAAAATAATAAAAATACTTAATAATAATAATAATAATAATAATAATAATAATAATAATAATAATAATAATAATAATAATAATAATAATAATAATAATAATTATTATTAACAGTCAGTTAATTGGGTTTAATATTATGTCAACTTTATTAATATATTTTTATGATAAAGAGTTACAAATATTTAAATTATATAAATTACATACTTTTATATTCATACAATGTGGCTCATACATTATATTTAATACAATACATTTTAATACATTTAACACATATTTCACATATTCTAACACTCCCCCCTAAACCTAATTATTCTGTAAGAGATAATTTGGTTTACTGGTGAATATGTGTACTAAATACTATTTTATATTATATACTAATATTTTATATACTATAAATCTATTTTCATTAATTGTAATTATATACACTTATGTATATACTAGCTTAATTTATTTTAATAAACTATATTATTACCCTATGATATTTTTGTGGCGAAATATCCTAAAACCATATTTATTTATGGGTAAATAAACTATATTTAAATTATTTATGGATTGGTTACTTATTTGTACCATCCTATATTGTAACAATCCTAATGGAATAAGATTGTCTTTTGTTTTGTAACACAATAGGTTCGTAATAATATTTATAAGTAATTGAATTTGTTTTTTGAGATCTTGTTTTATTAATTTATTAAATTATTAAAATATTATTTATTAACAATTAGTAATGTAATATTTCAAATTACTTATAAACTAATTAGTTAATAAAAGTGCGATTTTAAAAAATATTTTCTTTGTAAAATTTTACACCTATTTATAGTTTTTTCGGAAAAATAGTTTTAAAAATAAAAGTATATAAAAAATAATGAAAAATGCTAGAAACTTAGATTTTTCGATTGAAAATGAATCTTATAGAAAAATAAAGAAATATTATAAAATTTTTTCTTAAAGTTTCTAATTTTATTCCATGCAATTCTATGAAGAAATACAGAAATAAAATACAGAAACAAATACAGAATAAAATACAGAAATTTGTAATTAAATTTTAAAATAAAAATTTTTTTTTTTATAAAATTTGGAACTAGTGTGGGTCGAACCCAGAGCGTTTGCCCTGATGGTCCTAGTGACTAACCACTAGGCCATGGTTACTATTTTACTAATTCTAGGATTCGTTACATGGTCCTCCTCTAGGATTGGATACCAGACGAATCTTAAAATTAGGCTCAACTAAACTAAGAAAATTTTAAACAAAAATTTTAAAACTATAGGTGTAAAAATTGATACATGAATATTGATAAGTTACATGATATTAATAAAGAATACATGAATATAAATAGGAAAATATTGATATTGATAAATTTATTGATATTAGTAAGTAATAATTAAATATTGATATTAATAGTTTTGATATTGATATTAATAATAAAATTAATGTATAATAATAATAATCATATATTTTTTAAAGATTCATTTTCGAAGTTTTAAGTTTCCTAATTCGATTTGTTAAAGTTTTGAGTAATTCTGGGCAATTCAGGTTTGATTCTGGTTCCCAAGATGCTTCAGACAAAGGATAACCTTTCCATTTTATAAGATATTGGATTTTACCATAATGTTTTCTTTTATCAAGGATTTCTTCGACTTCGTATTCTTCTTCTTCGTTTATTTTAATTGGTGGTGGAGGTTCTTGTTTTCGGCCAAATTTATCTTCGTAATAAGGTTCAAGTTCGGAGACATGGATGACTGGGTGGATTCTAATATCATTAGGAAGTTCTATTTTATATGAAACAGGGGAAATTTTCTTTATGATTTTGTAGGGTCCTAATTTTCTTGGTTTTAACTTTTTGTTTTTGTTTCGAATGATAAGAGAACTATTAACCCAGACCTTGTCATTTACTTTAAATTCTGGAGGTTGAATTCTGTGCTTATTAGCGAATTTTTCTTGTTTTGCGCTTGCTTTTTTTAAATTTTCCTTAAGTTGTTTGAATAGCTCAGATAAGTTTGTTGTTAATTCTTCTGCACGAGGTACGTCAATAGGGCTTGGTACAGCCGGAGAGAAACGGGGGTTATAACCATAATTTGCATAAAAGGGAGAAATTTTTAGTGATTCTTGGATTGTATTATTGTAACAGAATTCAGCTAGAAATAGATAATCATACCAGTTTGAACCTTTAAAGTTTGAATAGCATCTCAAAAATTGTTCAACAACGGAGTTCACCCTCTCCGTTAAACCGTTGGTTTGATGATGAAATGGTGAAGAAAAAGTTGTAGAGATTTTTAGAGATTTACAAATGGAAGTCCAGAATTTAGAGGTGAATTGGGTGCCTCTATCAGTTAAAATTTCATTAGGAAGTCCATGAAGTCGAAATACTGAGTTCATAAATGCTTTAGCAGTGTCTTCAGAAGAAGGAACATTAGAGAAAGGGATAAAATGACCCATTTTAGTGAACCTGTCTACTATAACAAGAATACAAGTAAATCCATTAGAAGTGGGAAGATCTGTTATGAAGTCCATTGAAATGCAAGTCCAAGGGCGGTCTGGAATTTCCAAAGGTTTTAAAAATCCATAAGGTTTGTGTTTAGTATCTTTTGAGCGGCAACAAATTTCGCAAGAACGCACATAGTCCTTAATGTAACGAATCTCACAATTAATAAAATAGTAACCATGGTCTAGTGGTTAGTCACTATGACCATCTGGGCGAACACTCTGGGTTCGACTCACACTTGTTACAAACTTTATAAAAATTTTATTTTTTAAATTTTTATTATGAATTTCTGTATTTTATTTCTGTATTTTTATTTCTGTATTTTACGTAGAAATTAATAGAATACAATCAAAAATTTTAAGACAACTTTTATATTAAATTTTTCTAAATTTTTCCATAAGATTTTAATCAAAAGTTTCTAGAAATTTTAAACAACTTTTTACGAAGAAAACTATTTTTCCGTAAAAAGTATAAATAGGTGTAAAATTTTTAAATGATTAATTCTTCGCGATTTTATTAATTAATTATAAGTAATTCAGAATATTACAAAATTAATTAATAAATAAATAAATTTTTACTTTTAATAAATCTAATAAAACAAGTTCTTATAAAACCAATTGTAACGAATACTAGAAATTATAGAGTTGGCTTACTCGTTAAGCTCTAGAACTCTGCTCAGTATTCCTGGGTTCAATACACAGGAATGCCTTTTGTTAAAATTTATATTTTTATTTTTTACTATTTTATTATTTTATTTTTTTATTATTATTTTATTATATATTAATATATTATAAAGTGTATTAAATGATAATATTATTTTATTATAAAAAGGTTAATAGACCAATTAGATTTAGAATATAATAACTCATGAAAAATGTAATTAAAATATTTTGAAATAATGTTTATAAATATTCAAGAATTTTCTCATTTGAAAATTCGAGTTTTTATTAACAAAGAAATAATAAAATAAATAAAATTATTTGATACTAACCTGTTGTTTGTTTGTGTCCAATAATTCTTGTTTATTTTCTAATATTGAGGTGTTTTTAAGTTTATTAAGAATTATTATTGTTGGACTTCTGTTCTTTACAATTATTAAAAATTAATAATAACTAATCTTCGTAGTATTTCGAACTACTTATGAATTAATTATTACTAATATATATGAAAGTTATTAAAAGAATAAAAGCACAAAGAAAAATATTTTAACTAAAGATTTTACACCTATTTATACTTTTTGCGGAAAAATAGTTTTAAAAATAAAAGTTCATAAAAAATAATAAAAATTACTAGAAACTAAGATATTTTGATATAAAATTAATCTCATAGAAAAATAAAGAAATATTATATAATTTTTTCTTAAAGTTTCTAATTTCATTCCATGTAATTCTATAAAGAAATACAGAAATAAAATACAGAAACAAATACAGATGTAACGAATCCTAGAATTAGTAAAATAGTAACCATGGCCTAGTGGTTAGTCACTAGGACCATCAGGGCAAATGCTCTGGGTTCGACCCACACTAGTTCCAAATTTTATAAAAAAAAAATTTTTATTTTAAAATTTAATTACAAATTTCTGTATTTTATTCTGTATTTGTTTCTGTATTTTATTTCTGTATTTCTTCATAGAATTGCATGGAATAAAATTAGAAACTTTAAGAAAAAATTTTATAATATTTCTTTATTTTTCTATAAGATTCATTTTCAATCGAAAAATCTAAGTTTCTAGCATTTTTCATTATTTTTTATATACTTTTATTTTTAAAACTATTTTTCCGAAAAAACTATAAATAGGTGTAAAATTTTACAAAGAAAATATTTTTTAAAATCGCACTTTTATTAACTAATTAGTTTATAAGTAATTTGAAATATTACATTACTAATTGTTAATAAATAATATTTTAATAATTTAATAAATTAATAAAACAAGATCTCAAAAAACAAATTCAATTACTTATAAATATTATTACGAACCTATTGTGTTACAAAACAAAAGACAATCTTATTCCATTAGGATTGTTACAATAAAAGTGCCCAAATTGGAAGAAACAAACACAATACCTTCGTAATCAAAGCTACCTAAAGACTAGTACCTTATTCTGAATTCTCGGCTACCTTTTTCTAGGAATCTACCTTGCTCAGTCAATTCTTATTATAATCTACCTTAATTAGTCAGCTACCTTTTGATACTACTTATTT
>MCFG01000674.1:0-16425 GCA_002104895.1 Anaeromyces robustus | reverse complement strand
TAATAATAACTATTATCCAACAGAAAGAGATGAAAAATATCGATTCAAAACTAGTTATTATACAAAAATTAATGATGAAAGTAGAACTTATACACCTACTTTAACAGAAGACGATAATTATTCCTATGAAAATACTAATAGAAATTCTGAAAAAACTTTATATTCTACTCCAAATCTTTATAATGAAAGAGATGGTAATAGTTATGAAGATGAAGTTTATTATATGGCTCATGATCATGAAGGAGAAGTAAGGTATAATGATGATCCAAGATATCAAAATCAACAAAAATATTATTATCGTAGCGAAAAAGATACCGATCTTTATTCAAAAGAAGGTAATGTAGGTGAAGATAATAATGAATATAGTGATGAAGAATATTATTCAGCTAATAATACGAATAGTAGATATTCAAACGAAAAGGATGAAGTTTATTATGATGCATCTTATCCACCACTTCCATCAGATAGACCAGAAATTCCTTCAAAAGATAGTTTCTATCATAGACATAGTGAACTTCGTCCAAAGCATTACTATAACGATTCCAAAAATAATTATAATGAAGATTACAGAAATAATTATAAAGATGACTATCGTGAAGATTATAGAGATAATTATAGAGAAGACTATCGTGAAGATTATAGAGATAATTATAGAGAAGACTATCGTGAAGATTATAAAGATAATTATAGAGATGATTATAGAGATAAATATAGAGATGATTATAGAGATAAATATAGAGATGATTATAGAGATGATTATAGAGATGATTATAAAGATAACTATAGAGATGATTATAGAGATGATTATAGAGATGATTATAGAGATGATTATAGAGATGATTATAAAGATAATTACAGAGATGATTATAGAAGTAGTTATAATAATAATTACCAAGAAAGCAAGGATAATTACAGAGATGATTATAGAAATAGTTATAATAATAATTACCAAGACAGCAAGGATAATTACAGAGATGATTATAGAAGTAGTTATAATAATAATTACCAAGACAGAAAGGATAATTACAGAGATGATTATAGAAGTAGTTATAATAATGATTATCAAGACAGCAAGGATAATTACAAAGATAGTTATAACAAAAATTATCAAGATAATTATAAAGATGATTATAGAAATGATTATAGAAATAGTTATAGAGATAGTTATACAAATACAAATAGAAATGATGATAATAAAGAAGAATTTAGAGGAAGAACAAGAGAAAGAAATGATTATGGAATTAATAATAAGGAAACAATACATCATAGAGAACAAAGAGATAGTCAAACAATTACTAATGGTGTAAATACATTAGGTTTTGTTTCTAATGTTAATCGTAGAGAAAGTCAACAATCACGTACTAGTAGTATTACCTCTATAAACAGAATTCCTAGAAATGCTTCATTAACCAATCGTCTTAGAGGAAATTCTCCAGCTAGATCAATTAATAGTGCTACTTTTTCTATCCGTTCTCAAACACCTTCCGTAGCAACAACAATTACATCTTTACCAAGATCTTCAAATAGTACAATAAGACCAAGACCAACTGCACCTATTGCACACGAAATTACCAAAAAAAGAAGTTTCTTTAATAATCCATTAAAATTCCTTAAAAAATTAACAGGTTCTTCAGATAAAAATAAGAAAAAAAGGGAAACTTATCCTAATAGTAGAGTTATCATGAATCCTATTCATCATTCCAATTCCATTCAAAGTACTAATTCAAGAATGAGTTCTCCATATGTACTTCAAAGTCCAGTACAAGTACAATCACCGGTTTCTTTACGTTCTCCTTCACAAAGTCCTATATCACCACCTATTCAAAATCCAATTAGAATTCAAAATCAAAATTATATACCAATGAATGCTAATACTAACATTAATACTAATGCTAATACTAATACTAATACTAACGCTAAAACCCCTAATTATAATTATAATATAAATACCATAAAAACTAGTCCAACAGCCATTCCAACTACCGTTTCAACCACTTCACGTCAATATTTAAGAGATAGTACAGTACCATCTACTGCAACTTCTCTTGTAAGATCGAATAGTTATTCCTCACCAAAAAGTAAACCACTTTATACTACTACTTCGATTGAAAAGAAATATTTAACTGTAGGTAGAAAAGGTAGTAAAAATTCTCTTAACCTTGATAAAGGAAAATATGAAGAATCAGAACGTGAAGTTATTAATAATCGTGAAACCTTCTTATTCCGTAGAAATAGTGATAATATTAATACCATTACCAATACCAATACTGATATTAATACTAATACTAATTATTTAAGAAAAACAATGAGTACTATTAATACAAGAAGTACTTATAATATAAATGATGTCATAACTTCAAATAATAATGAGGATAATAGTAAAGAAAAGGAAAAGGAAAAGGAAAAAGAAAAGGAAAAAGATAGTTCTTCCTCATTAGGTGTTGTTAGAAGAAGTAGTTCAAGAGCTAGTAAATCTAGTAAAACTACTTCAAACAATACTAAAAATCCATCTCCAGTTCATCGTAGTTCTTCAACTACATCACTTACAGCAGTTACTCCTGTTATTGCCACTACTACTACTGCTGCTGCTGCCGCATCACCATTACTTATTTCTCTTACTACCGATCCAAATAATCAAGGTAATTCTCCTCTTTTAGCTACACCAGTTATATCTTCTTCCTCTGTTAGTAGTAATAATGTTAAAGTTAATAGTCCTTTAGCTTCACCTTCTACTTTTCTTTTAACACCAGTTCTTGCCACTACTACTCCAAATAATTCCAAAGATAAACAAACTTCTACTACTCAATGTTATTCACCAATACCTGTATTAATTTCAAATCTTCCAATACAAAATACCCCTACTACAACAACAACAACTACTACTACTACTACTACTACTAACAATAAAACAACACCAACCACTACTACCACAACTAAAACACTTAAAAATAAAAGTAGTCTTAGAAATCTTATTAATTTTGAAAATAAACGTCAAAGTATTCAGAATAATAATAATAATAATAATAATAATAATAATATGGAAAAATCAAGTAAAAGATGTTTATCTTTCTCTATTCATAAATGTACTTATGATAAAAAGAAATCTAATCATGGAAATGACAAAGAAAATACTTCATTAAATACTCTTAATAGTCCAACTTTAAGTAATAATAATAGTAGTAATAATAATAATGTTTCTTATCTTAGAACTTCTAATAAACCTAAAACAATTATTAAAAAAGAAACAGTTTTACCAAGAACTCCAAGTGCAATTTTAGATGAATATAGTGGTTATACTGAAAGTACTACTACTTCAATTTCTGAAGATCATCATAATTATAAATTAGCTATTTGGGATTATGATGATAGTCATGATAATTCTTCTTTAAATATTAGTTTAAAAGGTAAAGATAGTCATGGTCATAATCATACCCATAGCCATAGTCGTAGTCATAGTCGTAGTCGTAGTACTCATAGTAAAGGTCGTAGTTTAAAAAGTCATAGAAGTTTAAGTCGTGGACGTAGTCTTAAAAGTCGTCATGATTATGATTATGATTATGATTATGATTATGATTATAATAATAATTATAATAAAGATTATGATTATGATTATGATTATGATCATGATCATCACCATCATCATCATCATCATTATAATAGAAGTAGAAGTAGAAGTAGAAGTCGTCATAGAAGTAGAAGTCGTCATAGAAGTCAAAGTCGTCATCAAAGAAGTATTAGTCGTACTCGTAGAATTTTAAAAAGTCGTAGTCATAGTCGTGGACGTAGTCTTAAAAGTCAAAAAAGTAATAAAAGTAATAGAAGTAGAAGTTTAAGTCGTGGACGTAGTCTTAAAAAACAACAACAACAACAACAACAAGTAACTACTTCTTCTCCTGGATCATCACCAAAAGTACTTAAAAGAACAGTTAGTCTTAACTATACTCGTGATTTAAGTCCACCAAATCGTAGTAAAAGTCGTAGTCAAAGTCGTAAAAGTCAACTTAGTCATAAAAGTTATATGAGTCAAAGTCAATATTATGATGAAAGTGTTGATGTTAATGTTGATGTTGATGTTGATAATACTAAAAGTAATATGTATGATCATACTGCAACAAGTAATTTTTATAATATGTATAATCATAAAAGTCTTTATAGTGATATAAATGAAAGTAGTTCTGAATTTTATGATACACAAATTTATAATACCACTACAATGGATTCTAGTAGAAGATATAGAAGTTTTGCTACTACAGTGACTGAGGGAACTACTATGGATGAAGATGATGAAAGTAGTGTTGAAGATGTATCGGATGAAATAGGTGAAGAATATGATGAACTTTATGAAACTACAGAAAATATGTCTTCTTCCCAATATGAAGATATTAATTCTGTTATTGATAAATATAAAAAAGTCTAAATAATTTTTTTAAACCCTAATTAGTTGTCAAAAAAAAAAAAAAAAAAAAAAAAAAAAAAAAAAAAGAAAAAAAAGAAAAAAAAATTTTTATACATAATATGATTATGTTTATTTTTTTTTTTTTTTTTTTTACAAATATTTTTAAATATACATATTACTAATCTATATAGAACAAAACTATTTATTATTATTTATTTATTTACATTTTTTTTATATCCTTCTTTTATATATATTCCATTTTATAATAATTATTATTATAATGATAATGATAATAATAATAATAATAATAATGTTTATATATAATTATATTAAAAAAAAAATATTATTTATTTTTAAATTGTGAATATAAGAATTTTATACATAATATATATATATATATTTAAATAAATTAAATAAAGAATACCATAATTATTTATTGTTAAAAAAAAAAAAAAAAAAAAAAAAAAAAAAAAAAAAAGAAAGAAATAATGGTTTTTTATTTTATTTATTTATTTATTTATTTATTTGTAGTGATTTTAAAAAAAAAAAAAAAAAAAAAAAAAAAAAATTCAATATATATATTAAAGATACACTCATTTATAATTATTATTATTATTATTATTATTATTATTATTATTATTATTATTATTATTATATTTATTATAATTATTATATAAGAGAATTTTTTAAAAAAAAAAATTGTGAATGAAAAATTAAAAATTAAAATTAAAAAAAAAAAAGAAGGAAAAAAAAAAATATCAACGTTAACGTTAAAATCAACATATCAACATCATCCTATAAAAAAGCAAAAAAAAATCAAAAAAATCAAAAAAAAAAAAAAAATCAAAAAAAAAAATTTCATATTCTTACTCTCTATTATATAATTCATTTCATATACACATACACACAACACTCTTACGCACATATTCATATACATATTCATATACATAACATATAATACATCATATATAGGATATATATTTAATTCGTAATTTCGTAATTTCATAATAATTAAAAATATATATATAATATAATATAATATAATATAATATATATATATTTTAACAATTCACCGTTATATTTAATAATAATAAATACAGAGAAAAAAAAAAAAAAAAAGTTAAAATTGAATATAATAATTATTGAAATTAACTGTAAAACTGTATAATGAGAAATATAATATTATTTTTTATTTTAATTATATACAATCACAACAACAACAACAAAAAAAAAATCACAAGCCGGGAGCATAAAAGATTGAAAAGAAAGAATGAAAGAAGAAAAAAAAGGATAATAAAATTAAAAAAAAAAAAAAAAAAAAGAAAAATAAGTTAAGTAAAAAGAGAAAAAGAAATTATATATATGTTTATATATATATATATATTTAAGCTTGCAATGAAAATGAAAGAATATTTTAATATATATATGAAGCCATAAAAAGAATAAAAGAAAATAAAAATTAAACAATAAAAAAAATGAAAGAAAACAAAAAAAAAAAGTAATAAATATAAAAATAAAAAAAAAATAAAAAAAATAAAAAACAAATAGTAAAGCAAAGAAATTGAAATAATAAAGAAAAAAAAATGTTTCCAAGAAATTGAAAAAATAGAATAAAATAAAATAAAAACTATAAAATAAAAACTATAATATTCCAGATATGAAGATATAATATAAATAATTAATAATATCAAAATCTGGAAAGAAATCAAAAAAAAAAAAAAAAAAAAAAAAGAAAAAGAAAAAGAAAAAGAAAAAGAAAACATCAAAAATCAGTAAACTTAAGAATTCTCAAAAAAAAAAAATTATAATAAAATTGAATAATTGAAAAAAAAAATATTCAGAATAAAAAGAATAAGAGAAGATGAAGAAAAAGATAAAAGAAGTAATTAAAAGAAAATGAAGAAGATAGGAAACTAAAAGAAAGAGAAAAAAAAAAAAAAAGAAAAGAAAGAAAGAAAAAGAAAAGAAAATGATAAAAAGATGCAAGCTTAAAATTTAGAAATTATTTATATATATATATGTTATGTATATATTAAACCTTTTTGACTTAAATTATAATATAATATTATTATCCAATTTTTAATCTTTCTTGTATAATAGTAATAATAACAAAAAAAAAATATCATTTATATATATTTAATATATTTATATATATTTTATTTATAATTAATTATTAATATTAATATCAATAAAGAATTCATTTATCAAATATTTTTATAAAAAAAAAAATAATAATTTTTTTTTCTTTCTCTCCTTCTATCTATATCGTTTTATATTATTTAAATATTTAACTTTATATTAATAATAAGTTTTTTTTTTTTTATTTTATTTTTTTTTTCTTTTTGTAAAAAAAAAAAAAAAAAAAAAAATCGAATAATCGAAAAAATAATATATACAAAGCATCAAATAATAATTAACAAAAAAAAATTAAAAAAAAAAACTAAAAAAAAAAAAAAAAAATACATGGCATCTTCTCATTAAAATTATTTTTTATATACATATTTTTTTCTCTTCTTTTTTTTATAGTTAATAATAGAAAAAAAAATAATAATAATTATTAATAATAATAATTTTTTTTTCTAAGACACTCATTAATCATTAAATAAATCTTTTTTTTTTAAAAAATATTTTTTTTAAATACCTTTTTTTTATCAAAAAAAAATAAAAATAAAAATAAAATAAAATAAAATTAAAAAAAAAAAAATGTTTATATATACATAAAATATATTTATTTAGAGCATCATATATATAATAATTATTCAAATAATAATTATAATTTATAATTTTATATTTTATAATATATAATCTTTATTATTTACTTAAAAAAATAGTATGAATATTTTTTTTAATAATAATAATAATTAATTAATTAATTAATTAGATAGAATAATTAAAAAAAAAAATTAGAATAAAATATAAAATATAAAATATTAAAAATATTAAAAAAAAAAAAAGTTAATAAAAGAATAAATAAAAAAAAATAAAAAATAAAAAAAAAAAAGTAAAAATGAAAAAATATATATATATTCTATTACTTTATTATTTTTTTTTTCTTTTAATTATTATATATTTATATAAATAATACCACCATACCATACTATTAATTTTTTTTTTTATTTTTATATTTATTTAATAAGAAAAACAAAAAAGTTTTTAATTCGGTTGTTGTCAGTCAAGTATCATACGTTGCACCTTTACTTGGATCTAATAAAACTAGAACAAACGGTGCTCAAAGGCTAATTAATAAAGGACTCTCTTGGATTGCAGGTCTTAGGAAGCGCTCTTCCTTCATATCTTTATATAGTGTATCTAAAGATCTTAATATTCCTCCTCTTTCTGCCAAATGTGCCATTGCTCAAGATAAATGTTTTAAGAGATGGGCAGACTCTAATTGTATTATTTCCAAGTTAGTTACTATTATTCCGAAGATGAGAAAATACACATGGGCTAAAGAAAGCAGAACTTTATCAAAGAAACTTTCTAAAATTGGCTCTAGAGAAGATATTTTGACTTTTTATTGGAATAGAGATGTCAAAAAAGACTCCGTTAAAGCTGTTACCTATTGTGATAATCACCTTGAATTATCTCGTGATTATTTACATCTTGAACTTGAATACCCTAACTTGGCTTATGGCTTTAATTGGCTCCTCAAAATACGTAGTGGTTATAAATTCAATAGTGAAATTGCTAAAGCCGCTAAACTTGTATCTGACTCTTGCCCTGATTACTGTCCTTGTTGTAAAGGCGGTAGTCAAACCTTCGAACATTGGATTTTAGAATGCCCAACATTCGATCATTGGCGTTCTAAGTTATTTGGCAATCTTGAAACCATTTATTTGTATGTTAATCGAAAACCTTTAGTTAGTTCTGATAATATCAACTTTTCTAATAATTTTAATAATAACTACAATAATAATATTTATGATAATATCTATAATAATAATAGCAGTAGTAATAGTAATATTAATATTAATAGTAATAATAATGGTAATAGCAATGATAATAGTAATATTAATAATGTTAGTAATAGTAATAGTACTAGCTTATCTACATATTTTCTATACAACTACTCTCAATTCATTAATAATTTAACTATCAACAACATTTTTTTTGGTTTTAATTACTTCAACAATTTCTCCTCCTTGGAGAATTCTTCACGAAATAATACTTTCTTAGTTTCTAATAGTTTTATTCATTATGTTAGTTTAACTTACAACTTAAATAATACTTTCAGTTATAGTATCAACAACAATAATAATAGTTTAAATAATAGTATTAATTATAATAATTTAGTTAGTAATGCTTCAAGTGGGGTAAATTTTCATTCCAACTCGTTGGAATGGAGTAGGGTATATTATTTCCTTCTTGGTGGAAGAGTTAATCATTATAACTTGGGGAAAGAGGAGTGGAACAGTCTTTGTAAGGCGCAACTTAAACCTAGCACCTTTTCGGATGTTCCACTTTTGGTACGTACATCCGCACTTTTACTTAGAATTATGCCTACTGTTAGTGGCCAGATCTGGTCATTATTCAATAGGTATCCCAACAATCTAACCAAGAGCGTCGAAGCTGACAATTCAGTAGGACAAGACAGTAGGTCACACGCATCTAATAATGATAATAACTTTCCAACTTGATTTAATTTAATAATATACACTATACCATATGAAGTAATTATAAATTATTACTATCTATTAAATAATAAATTATTATTCTTTATTAGATTAAGTTTTAATATGTACAATTACTTTATAACATGTACTTTTTAAATTAAATTTAAATAAAATTTTCATTATTTTATTGCCAAAAAAAAAAAAAAAAAAAAAAAAAAAAAAAAAAAAAAAAAAAATAAGCCAATCAATCCTAAAAAAAAAAAAAAAATTATTACTTTTATATATATATAATATATAAATGGAAATTCCTATATACTTTATTTATTTATTTAGTTTATTTCATTTATTTAATTTATTTATTTATTTATTTATTTATTTATTTATTTATTTATTTATTTATTTATTTATTTATTTATTTATTTATTTATTTATTTATTTATTTATTTATTTATTTATTTATTTATTTATCTATTTAATTTCTAATAAAAAAAATTTTTATAAGCCAATCAATATTCAAAAAAAAATTTAATTAATAATATAAAATATCATTAAATACACTTTTTTTTTTTTTTCAAAGAAAAAAATAATTTATTTTAGAAAAATAATAATAAAAAAAAAGAGTAAATAATATAAAATAATAAAATAAAAAAAGTAAATTTAATTATAAAAATATTTATTAAATAAATAAATATTTATAAATAATTAAATGATATTAACGGAATGAAATATCTTGCTATAAAGAATGAAACAAATGATGTTGTCAAAATAAAAAAAATATACGATAACCATTCCTTCGTTAAAGTAATAAAAGATACTGCAATAACAGGGGAATATATACAAGTGAAATTTTTCCCTGAAAAGGAAGAAGAGAAGGAGGATGGAATAGATTTAGAGATAGGAAAAGATTCTATACTGCAAATAAAATGGGATTATAAGGATCTTGCTGACTATTATCCGGTACCGTTGGAGTCATCAGGAGAATATGTCTTAGTACGAGAAAATACTTCAAGAAGGTACCGTTTTTTAATTATAAATAAAGAAAAAGCGGGAGAAATTGTACGATTGTTGTTGGCAAGAGGAGAAAATTTTGAATCTATTCAACAACAAGTAAGTCTTAGTGCAAATACAATAAAAGAAATGAGTAAGAGCATAATATAATAGATGCTAATTCTTATTTCTTAGGCGGGAAAAAAAAAATTTAACATGAGATTTTGGTCTTTTTTTTGTTAAATTTTAAGTCCCGTTGTTTTAACAATAATCATAATTGTTAATTAATATTATTATCATCTTTAGGCTATCTTAATTTTAATAATATTATTATAGCTTAAAACTGATGATATTTAAAAAAAAAAATACCCCTTGGTTTTCAAGTCATTTAATAAATTCTCTATTATGAATGGCTCAGTTCTTGCTTGGGAATAATAAATTTATACAATATTTTAAAAATTTTTTTTGATAGTTTATCCTATAACTATTGAAAAATAAAATATTGTAAACATTTTTTTTCTTTTTCTTTTTATTATTTTAAATTTTTATATCATTATTAAATAATATAATGTAAATATGAATTATAGATAAAAATTTTATCCTATAATTTAAAATAATTTATATTAGACTTTTTAATTCTTGATATATATAAATGAAAATAATGAAAAGTAGTAAATTTTTTTTTTTTTTTTTAAAAAAAAAAGAAAAAAGATAAATATATAAATATATAATAAAAAATATTTAATAATATTTACATAAATTATGTTTTTAATAGTAATTATAAAAATTTTATAATTACTATTAAAAAAAAATAATAATAAAAGAAGACTATCAATGTGTGTATACGCGTTTTTTTTTTTTTTTTTTTTTTTTTTTTTTTCTCAAGTTTTTGGAATTTTGTTATTAAAAAAAAAAAAAGAAAAAGGATTATATATAATAATATTATGAATAATATTCTATGTGTACTTAGTCATATTTAATATAAAAAAAAATTTTTTTTTATATTTCTTTTTTTTTTTTTTTATAAATAAAATAAATATATTATAAATATAAAAAAGATTATTATTTATTATTTAATAATTAGAAAGTAAAAATAAAATAAAAATAAAACTAATAAATAATAAATAATAATAAAATAAAAATAATAATATAAAATAAAAATAAAAATAAAAATAAAAAAAAAAAAAAAAAAAAAAAACAATATGAAGAATTTTATTGGAAAAGATGAGTTGGAGACGATCACAACTTTAACTTCTATACCTAAAGTAGTTAGCGCAAATTTAACTACTAGAAATAAATCAATAACTTATGGTAATGGTAATGGAAATACTACTTCTTTAGAAGTTGTAGATATTAATTATATAACAACTATTAAAGATCAAGTTAAAAATAAAGTTCGTTCCTATAAAAAAAGTATTAGTGGTATTATTGATATAAATAATAATGAAAATGAAAATAAACTTGGTCATAGTCCAAATTTCCTACCAATATCATCTTTATTTACACAAGAATTAAATGAAACAATAGTAAAAAGTTGTCCGTCTCCTTCTGGTGAAAAATTAATAGTTTTACTTTGTATAGGTCAAGGGGATAAAAAAGAATATATTATTGAAGTAAGGAATAAAAAAAAATAATTCAATTCAAAGAAAAATATATATATAATATATTTTTTACTTTTTTTTAAAATTTTTATTTTATTATTGTTATTATTATTATTATTATTATAGTTAATTATAATAATAATAATTGTCTTATTTTTGTTTTTATTAATATTATTATTACTGTTGGTTTATTATTTTTTTTTTCTTGTAAATATATTACAGATGTATGATTCATTTCATTAAATATTATAAATAATTATTTTTGAAATTAGTAATTAATTTTAATAAATTTTATTTAAAATTTTATTGTTATTCATTATCTATTTCTGTAATAATAATAATAATAATATATTATTATTATTATTATTATTATTAGTAGTAGTAGTAGTAGTAGTAGTAGTAGTAGTAGTATATTAGTAAAAAAGAATTTCAATTTGATAATTGTTCATAAATCTTTTTATATTTAATATATATTTAAATATTAAATGAAATATGTTTATTATATTAATATTTTTGTTGTAATTGTAATTATTATTGTTTTTATTATTATTTATTATTATTTTGTCATTATTATAATTGTTATTCTAATTATCATTATTTTTATTATTATTAAATACTATCATTAACTATCATTATTAGTAGTAGTAGTAATAATGTATAGTAGTCGTAAAAATAATAGTATTACTTTAATTAGTATTTTTTTTTTTTCTTTTATTATTATTATTATTATTACTATAATATATATACATATATATAGAATATAGAATATTTTTATAATAACGATAATTTTTATAATAACAATATTAATAAATAATAATAATAATAATATAGTTATATAATAAAGACCTTTTAGTGGATAGTTATAATGTTACAAAAGCTCATGGCAATTATTATACAGATGGTATATTATATATTTAAAATATTAAACCAAATATATTTAATATATATATATATATATTTTCATATGTATAATTTCATATAAATTAATAATTAATATTATTTTTTATAAATACATATATATATATATATATATATTTTTTTTTTTTGATAATCATTATTGTTATTATTACTTTGTGACTGACTAATTATATAAAAATTTCGATGTTATATTCAATTTACTCTGTCATATTACCTTGAATTTATTTTTTTTTAAAAAAAAAATAATAATAATAAAAAAAATAATTTAAAATAAAATAAACAAAATAAAATATAAAATAAAAATATAGAACACTTTTGGAGTTTATCATGGTCTAAAGATGAAACAAAAATTGCATATATTGTTGAAGAAAAAAAAAATGAAGAAGATACCAAAGGTTATAAAACTTATTTATATGAAGAAGATTGGGGAGAAAAAAATGATAAAAGGAAAAAACCTCAAATAGCTTTATTAGATTTAATAACAAAAGAAATTAAAATCATTAAAACGGATAATTCTGTTGGACATGTTTGTATTTTATTTTATTTTTTTTTTTTCTATCTTTTATTTTAATATTTAATATAATATATTATACATATATTAATGTGCTTTTTTTTTTTTATTTATTTAAATAAATTATATATTTATAATATATATATTTTCTTTCTTCTTATTATTTTTTATTATCATTTATAAAATTATATATATTTTTTATATATATTGATATATTGATATTAGGTTTCAATTACTAATGATGATAAATTAGTATTTGTTCAATTTAATGATAAATTAAAATATGGTATGATTTATTGTAGCAATCGTTATTCTACAGCTTGTCAATGTGATTTAAATGGTGAAAATATGGAATATATTATACATTCTACTTTACAATATGAAAAAGTTCCTACTATTAAAAATTTTAATGATTCTTGGACTCCTATTGATAATGTTCGTGGATTAAGATATGATTCTAATAGTCATTCTCTTTATTTCTTATCCAACGTTGTCACCAATTATCCACATGATTCTTGTTCAAGATTATTTAAAGTAATAAATAATAAAATAATAGAGAGAGAAGAAAAAAAAAAAAAAAAAAAAAAAGACTTTTTTCTTTTTTTTTAAGTTTTTCTTCTTTTGAAAATAATAATTTAATAATTATAAAATAATTTTTATTTTTTTTTTTTTTATTTTTTTATTTTTTATTTTAATATATATTAACTTTTTCCTTTTTCTTCTTTTTTATATATATATATATTATTATATATTTTTATATTTTATATTTTATATTTTTATATTTTATATTTTGTATTTTATACTTTATATTTTTATATAATTATAACACAACAATAGTATGATCTTAATAATAAAGTATGTACATTAATTGTTGATTATGTAGAAGAAATTTCAGATGCTTATAGTGATTCAGTATTAAAAGGTTTTCCAGGATTATTTACACATCAATTACCATTAAATTGTAGTCAACATTATCAAATGGCTAATAATCAACAAAAGGAAACATTTATTTTCTTACATACTAATTGGAAAGTACGTCAAACTATTTTAGCTATTAAAGAAAGTACTGGAACTATTGTTGATTTAATAGGTAATATGGAAAAGAAAGAAAAAAAAAAAGAAAGGAGATGATCTATTTATTTAAAAATAAACATTTAAATATATATAATATTAATAAATGAGAGTTTATATAATATTTATTATAATGATAAATATTATAATTATTATTACTCTTATTATAATTATTATTATTATTATTATTATTATTATTATTATTATTATTATTATTATTATTATTATTATTATTATTATTATTATTATTATTATTATTATTATTATTATTATTATTATTATTATTATTATTATTATTATTATTATTATTATTATTATTATTATTATTATTATTATTATTATTATTATTATTATTATTATTATTATTATTATTATAATTATTACTATATAATTAATTTTTTTTTTTTTTTTTTTTTTTTTTTTTTTGATAATTATTACTAATATAATTATTTTTTTTTCTGATAATTATTTTACTATTTAAATATATTATTCGATTATAGATGATAAATTGAAAACGGATTGGGAAATTTTAGCTGTTTATCAAAATTATATTTTAGCTACTTCATGTTCACCATCTCAACCACCTTATTTGGTAAGATTTAATATTAATAATTATATATATTGTAAAATAAAAAAAAATTTTTTTTTTCATAAATTATTATATATATATGAAAAAATAATAATAATAATAATAATAATAATAATAATAATAATAATAATAAATAATAATATAAATTTATATTTAGTTACTTGGTAAAATTAAAATTACTGATACCATTAGTATTCAATGGAATCAAATTTCAACAACAGAATATAGTAAAGGTAATTTTATATATTAATAATCAACTAAATTAAACAGTATATTTAAAAAAAAAATAATAATTTTTTTTTTTTTTTTTTTTTTTGCTAATTATATATGATAATTAATTTAAATTATATATAAAAATTTTATATCATATATCATATATCATATATATATATATAATATATATAATATTTATAATATAAAATAAGATGCCAATGCAATTTTAAAAAATATTAAAGTAATGGATAAAACGATTAAAAATACTGAAGCTGGAACTGAATTTGATATTATTATTATTTATCCTGAAAAACTTCCTTCAGAATTACAAAAATCACCTTTAGTTATTCATCCACATGGTATAATATTATATATTTTTATATTTATATTTTCATCATCATCATCATTATTATTATTATTATTATTGAAATTTATTTATTTATTTATTTACATATTTATTGCTTTATTTATTAAAACTTTATAATGACAAAAATAACAATAATAATAATTTATAATAATAATAATAAAAAAAAAAAAAAAAGGCGGTCCACATTCAGTATCAACGTTTGAATATGTTAATATACTAGCTGGATTGGTTTCATATGGATATACCGTTGTAAGAATAAATTATACTGGATCAGGTAAGGATAAAAAAAAATAATTCTATAAATAATATATATATATATATAGAATTATCGATAATTTATTTATTTTTATTTAAATGTATTTTAATCTTTTAAAAATTTTTTTTTTTTTATTTTTATAAAGTGGGTTATGGACAGAAAAAAGTGCTGTGAGTAGTAAAAAAAAGAAAATTATAGAATATGTATATTTATATGAAATATTACAATTTATATGAAAATAATATTTAAAAAAAAAATAATAATAATAATTATTTAAAATATTAATGTTTTAAATTACTATATATATATATTAATAACAATAATATCATTTTATATATTTCATAATTCCATATATATATATATAAGTCAACTTGTTGAAAAAATTGGTGAATTAGATATATCCGATGTTTATACAGCAGGAGAAGAAATGAAAAAATTAAAAAAATTTGATAATGGTATTGAAATTGATACCAATAAAATATTTTATTATGGTGGTTCACATGGTGGATTTATTGGAAGCCATATGATATCTAAATATCCTGTAATTTTTTGTTTTTATTTTTTATTTTTTCCTTTTTTTCTTTTTTTCTTTTTTTCTTTTTTCTTTTTTCTTTCTTCTTTTATTTTTAGCTTTTTATTCATGAAACTATTTATAACATATTATAATAGTTTTATAGTTTTATATATTAAATATTTAATATATATATTTTTTTTATATATTATATATTTAATATAATATAAAAAAAAAAAACTTAGTTATCTAATATATATAAAACTAATATATTATTAAAATATATAAATACATATTATATATATATATATATATATATATTTATTTTTTTTTTTTTTTTTTGTTCCTAATATATATATAGGATTACTTTAAGGCGTAAGTATTTTATCAAA
>MCFG01000673.1:0-16657 GCA_002104895.1 Anaeromyces robustus | reverse complement strand
TTAATATATTTCAATAATATATTATTTATTATTCTATTAATGTGTATATTATTAACAATTATATTAATAATAATAAAAAACAATACATTATTGATTAATTAATTATACATAAAATAATTTTTTTTTACTTAAAAATAACAATACTATGATTTTATAATATAAAAAAAAAAAAAAGATCCACATTAATAAATGATTGGTTTAAAACTTAAGAATATATTAAAAATTTAAAGATTTGACAAGCAAATTTAAAAAAAAAAAAAAAATTTTGAAAATTAAAAAATAAATAATTAGCATTATTTTTTATTTATTTATTTATTTATTTATTTATTTATTTATTTATTTATTTATTTATTTATTTATTTATTTATTTGATAATTACTTGTATTATAAAAAAAATGGTATTTTATATATAATTATTCATATTTGATTATTACTTGCATTATAAAAAATGATATTTTATATATATTTATGTTTTTAAAACCCTACTGGAATGTCAAAAAAATTATATTTATTAAAATATATTAAAAAATATCGCATTACAAAATGGTATAACCTTCAATGATAAAAATGATAAAGATTGTATTACATGTTGTATCACTCACATAATATTAAAATAAAAATAAAAATAAAAAAAAAAAAGATATTAATTAAAAAATATTTTGTTTTTTTTATTCTTTTTTATAAAAACTTCATTATTTAAAAAAAAATTAATTATTTAATAGTACATTAATATCATATTTAAAAAATATTATACATATGTAAGAAAGCCACGATGAAATGATTGGATAAAACATTAATACATTTTATAATAATACATAATGTAATGAATAAATTACATTTTACTTTTTTAATTACATTTTTTTTAATATAAAAAAAGGATTAATTATATTAAAAATGAAAATTTTACATACATTTTTTTAATATTATTTTTAATTTTATATTAGATAAAATTGTTAATTAGTAATATAAGAATTTTATTAAATATTTTTTTTTAGATATTTATAGAAATTATAGTAAACGATTAATAAAAGGAAATTTTATAAATTGAAATAATAAGGGTTTCCTAGGTTTCTTAATTAAATTAAATTTAAAAATCGTTTACCGTTCATAATAAAATAACTGGAAATCAATTTATATATCTATAAATTTTTCATTAAATTAATTTTTTTTAGGTAAGGAAAAAAAAAGAATTTAATATTTTTTATAAAAATTATTATATTAATATGTATTTTTGTATTTTTATTTAAATTTTAATGATGAATAATTTAAACATTTATATATATACATAAAATATATAAATAAAGAAAAAAAAAAAAAAAGAAAGCAATATAACAATTACTCAGAACTATCTAATATATTCTTAAAAAGTAAAATATCATAATATAATATATTATAATATCTTATATCTTATTATTTATTGTTAAATTTATTTTAACATAAAAAAAATTAAAATATAACAAAAAAGTGTTAGAATAATAATAACCTAATAAATTGACTTTTAATTGTAAATTTTTTTAAAATATTAATATTTTTAATCAATATTAATATTAAATATAGCAGTATAATTGATAAAATATCCTGTGTTGTTAAAATATAATTAATGATTTAAAAGAAAAAAAAGATTGGAAATTAAACCAAAAAAAAATTATTTGATAAAAAAAAAACGTTTTTTTTTTTAAAAAATAAATTAAAAATAATAAAAAAAATAAAAAGAAAAAAAAAAGAGAAAGAGAAGGATTAATAATAATAAAAGACTTGATAAAATTTAATAAATATTTGAAATTATATAATAATAAATTTATAATTTTATTTTCAATAATATATAATAAAAATTGAATACAAATTATAAAAAGATAATATAAAAATATATTTGTAATAAAAAAAGAAAGTTTTTATAAATATTGTATTATTGAATTATAAATAAAAAAAAATTGTAATATTTGGAAAAAATATTTTATTATATTTTTTTCATAAAAATTTATTTATATTGAAAATACTATATAATATAATATTCTTTTTTTCAAGTAAAAAAAAAAATAAGAATAAGAATAATATAAAAATATAATAAAAAATAAAAAAAATATAATATTTAAAATATATTGAAGCTTGAGTATATATCACAAAATATAATCATTTATTATTAATAATAAAGCATAAAAAAACTATCTAGTATCACAATCATTTTTTTTATTATTAATTATTATAAAGTAATTCTTAAAAGTTAATAATAACCGTATTATTTATTATAAAAAAATGTCAGACCAAAATTTAACAGAAGAAAGTATTAATAATGAATCAATAACAGAAAATGAATCTATCCAAAGTCAAGATCAAAAATCATTTAATGATCAAGAAAATCTGATGGTGTAGCTGATGATGTTATAGAAGTAGATGAAGAAGAAAGTAAAATTGAAGTAATAAAAATAAATCAAGAAGAGGAAGAAGAAGAAAAAGAAGAAACAATAAATGATTCAATTATTGATAGTGAAATAAAAGAAGTTGAAGAAGAAAAAAATGATAATGATAAATCTGAAGATAATTTAATAGATAAAGAAGAAAAAAAGAAAAAAGAGAAAAAGAAGAAAAAGAAGAAAAAAAGAGAAAAGAAGAGAAAGAAGAAAAAGAAGAAAGAAGAAAAAGAGAAGAAAAAGAAGAAAAAGAAGAAAAGAAGGAAAAAAAGAAGAAAAAGAAGAAAAATCAAAATATCCTGAAGAAGAAGGAAAACCAAAAGGTAAGGATGAAAAATCGGAAGATGAAACTAAAGAAAATTTAAAAAATGAAAGCAAAGAAGAAAATAAAGAAAGTGAAAATGAAACACAAAGTCAAAAAGGTAATGATAATAAAAATTTGATAAAGATGAAAATTTTCCATCAGGTAAAAGAAATGGTTATTCAAGTAATTATCGCAACTCAGACAAAAATTATGGAAGATTTCCTCCAAGAGGACATCAGTATAGTCATCATCCTTATGATGATTGGGTAGAAGAAGAGGAAATATGAATTATCCACCATATTTTGAAAAAGACAGAAGACATGGAGGTATGAGAAATGATTTTAGAGGAAGAGATTATAGAGATTTTTATGATTCTCGTAACATGGGAAGAGATTTCAGAGGTTTTAGAGATAGAGAACGTGACTTTGATTATCCAAAATTCTATGGAAGAGGAAGAGATCAAAGATTCTTTAACAAAAGAGATAGAGATTTTAAATACAAGAGAGATTATTATGATGATTATAATATGAGAAATATGGATAAAGATATGCGTATGAATAATTCTATGAAAGAATGTAGAGTCTATGTACAAAATCTTTCCTATGATGTGACATCTGAAATGCTTTCTAGATTTATGGAATCAGGTATAATTTTTTAAAAAAAAAAAAAATTTTTTTTTCTATTATAATTATAATTGTAATTTATTTAATTAATATTTTTTTTATAAATTTTTTAATATATTCTATTTATTTAATTTTATTAAAATATAATTAATAAATAGTTGGTAAAGTTGTAAGTGCAGAAATTTTAACTTCACCTGATGGAAGATCAAAAGGTTGTGCTATTGTTCAATATGAAACGCCAAATGAAGCAAGAAGAGCAATTTCTGATTTACAAGACAAGCCATTTCAAGGAAGACCAATACATATTAGAGAAGATCGTGAAGGTATGCAGTATAATAGTCAAATGATGCAAGATAAAAATAATTATATGTCCGATAAACAGGTGGGATATCAAGGTGAAGGTAGTTCAAATTATCAAAATACACCAAAGGAACAAAGAATATTTGTTGGAAACGTAAGTCTTTAATTATTTTTATATCTATTATTATTATTATTATTATTATTATTATTATTATTATATATATATAACAATTAATAAAATATTTCATATTTTTTAAATTATATATTTATATAGCTTGATGTCAGTGTAACAGCTGAGGAATTAAGAACATTATTTGAACCAGCAGGTAAATTTTATGGATAAATTGAATTATTTATTTAATAATATTTATATATATATACTTATTATATATACATTCATTCATATTATAGGTACAATTAATTATGCTGATGTTTTCCAAAAAGATAGAAATCAATCATCAAAGCATGGTATAATTTGGTTTTCAAGATTCAGCTTCAATTAAAAAAGCTATAGGTATAATTATACTATAGTATATAATATTTATTATTATTAATATCTTTATTATGATTTAATAAATTTTAACAAATAATTTTATTTTAATTATTAGAAATGTTTAATGGTATTCAATATAGAAATAGAAAATTAGACGTTCATGAGGTAACTTTTATATTTAAATATTTTTTTCATATATATAATTTGTAATAAAATAAAATAATTAACAATATTTAATTATTTTAACATTAATTTTAAATTAAAAATAATAATAATAATAAAATAAAATAAAATAAAATAAAATAAATAATAAAATAAAATAAAATAAAATAAAATAAAATAAAATAAAATAAAAAATAAAAAATTAAAAAAATTAAAATATATAAATTAAAATTATATTTGAATATAAATCTATATTTAAATTTTAAATTTAAATATTAGGATCGTCGTGGTATAGTACCAGTTCGTAGATTTAATTCATATAAAAGTGATAAAAATATCTCAATACATAATGCTAGTCATCATCCTTATCAACCAAATTCAAAACCATATCCTCCAAATAGAGGAAAAGGTAATATCCTTATAATAATAAATATAATAATAGAAACCACCACATCATCAATCTATGCCAAATTCACAACAAAAATGCAACAACCTCCACTTCCACCACATCCATCAAATTCAAACTACACAAGATAAATCCAATAATAATAAATATATGAATAATCCATCACATCTTTCATATCAACAACAACAACAACAACAACAAATAATAGTAATGTAGCTTATCCTACTCATCAACCAACTGCTCAACATAATTCACAAACAGTTCCTATGCCATATAATCAATCAACGAATCAAACATCATATATTCAACCAATGGCTACTACTTATTCTCAACCTGCTCAATCAACCTATGCTCAACCTCAAGGTGTACAACCTACAACGTCTGTTCCTGTCTATGCTGGTTATCCAATGGCAGATCAAGTGGCTGCTGCTAATTCTAATGTAGCTGCTTATCAAAATAGTTATCAAACAGCTGCCTATTATTCAAGTATTTCACATCAAGCACAACCTGTTACTGTACCTGCAAGTCAACCCGTACAACAACCTTATCCAGTAGCTACCAATGTTGACTATAATAATTTATATTCTGCATACTATGGACAAGCTTCTCAAGTTGGTGCAACAACTGGATACCCAATGATGACTCAAACTACCACCACAGCTACTGTACAAGGTCAAGCAGGTTATACCGCAGAAGGATCAACTTTACCTACTACTTATAATTATTATTAAGAAAAAAAATATATATATATATAAATATAAAAAAATATATATAAAAATATAAAAAATATATATAAAAATATAAAATAAAAAAAAATTAAAAAAAAAATAAAATAAAAAAAAATAAAAAAATAATATTTAAATATTTAAATATATATATATAATAATATATATAAAATATATAAAATATATAAAATATATAAATAATAATAATAACTAAAAATAAATAATAAAAATAAAAATATTATTATTAATTATTTTTAATTAATTAATTAATTAATTATTATTATTATTATTATTATTATTATTATTATTATTATATATCTATTTTTTTATTTTTTTTAATTTTATTTTTATTTTTTTTTTTTTTATTCTTTTATTTTTTTTATTTCATTTTATTTTATTTTATTATTCTAGTATATTTTTTATTAGCCTATTATTAATTTATTAATTTTTAATTTTTTTTTTTTTTTATTTTTTTTTTTTTTTTTTTTGTTATTTTTAATATTAATTATATAATATATTTAACTAATATTTTTATTTTTTTCTATAATTTCATATTAATTAATTTAAATATAAATAAATAATTTTCATAATTCATTATTAATTATTATTACAACACAACAATTTATAACAATATATATTATATATATATATTAGTATTATAATTTTTTTTTCTTATATATTATCATCGATTAATTTTAAAATTAAGTTCTTGTTATAATCATTAAATATAAATATTATAAAAATACTATATAAAAAATAATATAATATAAAAAATAATATAATATAAAAAATACTATAATATACAAAATAATATAAATAATATATAAATACTATAAATCAATAAATAAATAAAAATATTCAAAAAAAAAAAAAAAAAAGTTAATGAAGAAAATTTTCAATTTCCTTTCTATATATTGTATCTAATTAATATTAAATATTTATTATTGATTATCAATTTAGAGTTTTATTATTTATTATAATAAAAAATTCTATATTCTATAATAAATATTATTTAAATAATAATAATAATAATATTTTTTTTATTATTTAAATAATCTTTTTTATTTTTATTATTATTATTATTATTATTATTATTATTATTATTATTATTATTATTATTTGATTTGATTTATTTTTATTTTTATTTTTATTTTTATTAATTAATTATTATATAAAAAAAAATTCTTTTTTTTTCAACCCTACTTTGGCTTATTATTATTTTAAAATAAATATCCTGAATATAGCAATGGTTTTAGGTGGATACTTAGGGCAAGATGTGGATATAAAATCGATGCTAGAGTTGCTAAAGCTGCAAAAATGATTAATAATTCTTGTCCTAATTGTTGTTCATGTTGTTTCCATTGTGACAGTTATCAGAGAATTGATCATTGGTTTATAAATTGTTTCTTATTTAAAAATCTTCGTATTGATCACTTCTCTGATCTAGATAGAAATTTTTTTTATTTTTTAGATAGTCTTTTTAATAGTTTAGTTAGGATCAGTAATAACCCTAATGTAGATAATAGAATTAATAGTATTGTTAAGGGTTATAAAAATAGTAATAATATGAGGTTTAATAGTATTAGTAATATAGATATTTTAGGTAATAAAAAATAAGTTAATAGGTATAGAATTTATATTTTTTTAATTGGTGGAAGAGATTATGGTTTTAGTGATAGAATTAATAATAGTCCATACAAAATGGAATGGGAATGTTTGTTTAAGTGTCAGACTGAATCTGGTACTTATTCAAAATCCCCATTCTTGTTGCGATCTGCGGCTCTATTGAATGATAATCATGCCTGTTGTCTGTAAAAGACAACATATATTATTCAATAAATTTAAAACCAAACCTCTCCAGGAACGTCAATGGTGATAACACAGTAGGACAGCCTAGTAGGGCAAATGCCGATCCTATTTCCGACCCTAGTGGAATAGGATAGATCAATTTTACTTTAATTCTATATTTAGAATTAAGGAGCTAGTATGGATTTATTGTTTTTAAATATTATTATACTATTAATAAATCTAATGATAAAAAAATCGCTCTTCACAACTCCTTTTCTATTTTAGCCGAGGAATTTAATTCTAATAATTTCTCCACTGATGAGATGCTGTCAAAATTTGTATATACTTCCAATAAAGTAGAAGATAATATCAAGACTCGTATCCCCTAAAACCTTCAGGGTTCCTCGTTTCCTCCAGACTCTTCTGAATGGAATATCAATGGTCCAATTACTAATTCTGAAATTTACGAAATCGTTTCTTCTTTGAAAAATAATAAAGCTCCTGGTCCTGATGATGTTCCTTCTGAATTCTTCAAAGCTTTCTTTTGTGAATATTCTTCAAATAATAATCAACCAAATAATCAGATAAATCCTTCTAACTCAGTTATTCCGGATTCTATTAAATGTCTTGAATTGTTATTTAATAAAATTTGGGATGTTGATTTCCTGTCTGAATGGAATTCTGCATCGATCATTTCTATTCCAAAGAAAGGAATAGAAATGATCGAATATATTATTGTAACTGTACAAATTGTGTGTCATAAAAAAAAAAAATATATTATTGTAACAACTATAGAGGAATTTCTCTGATTAATGATTGTCACTAACAGAATTACAAATTATGCACTTAAACATAATTTTATTCGTCCAGAACAGTTTGGTTTCCGTGATTTAGAAGAATACATCAGTCTTTACATATCCAATCCGTGAAATATGTCAAAGAAGAGCTTTTCTAAATCAATTTACTTACCTTACATTTCTTGATTTGAAAAAAGCCTACGATTCTGTTTCTATCTACAATATTTTAACAAAAATTATATTATCTTGGTTTATGTGGTAAATGTCTTAGTTTTATTACAAACCTCTACCTTACCTCAAAAGTTCCGTGTCTCGTTGATTAATCAACTTTCAAATGAATTTTGAAATAATTGTTCTAATTATGAAATTTTATGTGGTAATTCAATTTGTTGTGGTGGTCTCTTTGCTGATGATATTGTTCTTATTGTTCCTATCAAGAGTAAACTCAGAGCACTTTTATCCCATTTACACAATTGGGCTAAAACTAATGAAATGACCTTTGGTATCAACAAATGTACTACAATAGTTGTTAAACCACTCAAATACTCTCTCCCTCCTAATTATTCTGACCTGATCTTCTTTCTTGGTATTAATAGAATTCCTAAAACTTCTACCTACAAATGATTAATAATTAATCATTTTTTTTTCTTTTACACTTTGATTTTAATTGTGATTTTGAAATAATTGAATTATTATTTTTTTTAATTAATACTAATTTATTTAGTATTAATTAAAGAAAAAATTAAAAAAATTATAATAATTAATGATATTAATGATATATACAAATATTTTTATATTTATTTTTACATTTTATTTTATTTTATTTTTTTTTCAAAATTATTTATTGATTTATAATGATATTGTAATAATAAAAATAATATTTAATAAAATGGTATTTATACCTTTTTTAATTGAACTTTGTCTCTACTTTTTTTTTTTTTATAATCAAAACTAATTTATATTATAATTATTTTATTTTACTGATTATATATATATATATATATGTTTTTTTTTGAATTTTTTTTAAATTATGAATATAATGTAGTGATACAGAATGGGATATATTTTGGGCAGATGTTCACTGGATTCATAAAAATTTTGAACTTCCTCCCCACTTTTTTTTTTTTTTTTTTTTTTTTTTCATAATCAAAACTAATTTACATTATAATTTTTTTATTTTATTAATTATTTTAACAAATTATTATACATTTTCACCAATTATACATCATCATACTTTCTAGAATATTATTAATTGAAAATTAAAAAAAAAAAAAAGATATTTTGATATTCATACTATTTTCATTTAAAAAAAATCTAGTTAATTAATTCTTTTGTATAATTTTTTTTTAAGAATTTTGGATTACATTTTTTTAAGAATTTTGGATTACATTATATAAAAAATTTTAAATATAAATGTGACTTTTTTTTTTATTTTTCTGATTTTCTTGTTGTTATGTTTGTAATTTATATTAATTCTTATTATACTAAATATTAAATTACTTCATAGATTTCATCAGATAGGTTCATTATTCATTTATATTTTTTATATATCTTTATTATTATAAGGAAAAGAAATTTCTAATAATAATATTGTCAATTTTTTTATTTTTTATTTTTATGTATTAATTTCAATATTCAAGAATAATATAAATTTTAAAAATTTAGAATATGTTGCACAAGAAATTTTTTATCATATTAAAATATGCTACTTAATAAAAAAGTATTGTATATAAATATTTATATGATAACTAATAAATAAATAAATAAATAAATAAATAAATAAATAAATAAATAAATAAATAAATAAATAAATAAATAAATAAATAAATAAATAAATAAATAAATAAATAAATAAATAAATAAATAAATAAATAAATAAATAAATAAATAAATAAATAAATAAATAAATAAATAAATAAATAAAAAATAATAATAATAAAGGTTTTTAATTTTTATAATAATGAATTCTTTTCATACTTATTTATTGCAAAAAAAAAAAAAAAAAAAAGAAATCTCTATATGTACTATATTCTGTCTTATTCTTTTTTAATATTCATAATTATTTCTTAAAAAGTTTTTTATTTTTATTCATTTTATATTAAAACTATATAAAAATTAACCAATAATAAATTAACAATAAATAAAAATCTGAATGTATTAAATAAATAAATATATAAATAAAAAATAGATAAATAATTAATAATTAATAATAAAAGTAAATAAATAAAAAAAATAATTATTGTAATAATAAATATAATAATAATAATTGTTAGATATAAATTTTACATACACCATTCTAACAATAATAATAAAAACATATATATTATCAAGCAAATTTTTTTATGATAGTTATAATATATTATTACATACTATTATAATTCAATGACCATAAATTTATATAAAAAAAAAATATATATATATATAGAATATTATTTTATAATTAATTTAATTATTTTGATTTTAAAAAATTTTTAATATATAATATAGTTTATAAATCATACAAGTTTAATTTTTGATTCAATAGATCAAAAAAATTGATGAATTATATCATACATTAATAAATTTTTTATATAAATATTATTCTATATTTTAAAATTTTTATTATTTTTTTTTTAAAGTTAAAATAAAAAGGAAAAGTAAAGAAAAAAAAAAAAAAAAAAAAAAAACAATAATAAAAATAAAACATATAAAATAAATAATAATAAAATAGTCAACGAAAAAAAAAATTGAAAATAAATAAAAACAAAGAAAACCAAAATATTATTTTATTTTTATTTTAATATTTATATAATCAAAAATGGCTCTAATTCAAGATGATATTGTAATAATCTTATTTTATTGTATTATATTATATTATATTTCAAAATATTATATTTTATGACAATATAACAAATAATATATATAAATTTTATATTTATGTTTTATATTTAAGACTAGTGATTTTTTGTTTTTTTTTTTTTTACTTACCTTTATTAATTGATGATAATTATATATATGATAATATTATTTTATATTTTATATATATTGATTTATTTTAGGATTTCAAAGGACAAGAATTAACAGAAAAATTAATGCAATTAATACTTATTGTTTTCGCTGTATGTTACATAAATCTATATCTTATTTTATATAAATAAATAAAATTATTTTTACGATGTTTTATATCTAATTATTATTAATATTACACACACATACACATTTATTTTTTTTTCTAAATAATAATACTGATAATAATAATAATAATAAAGGTTATTTCATTCGTTGTTGGTTTTATTATGCAATCTGTTAGAATAAGTTGTTACATTATGTTAGCAGGAATGATTATAACAGCATTGGTATTTTTTTTTTTTATTTTATTTTTTATAAATATTTAATATCTTAATATTATAATTGATTTAAATAGATTATGATATTTAATATTTAATATTTTGTTTTTTAATAAATAATATTTAATATTTAATGATCATTTTTTTTTTTTATTGCTAATAATTTATATTTATACTTATATATTTATATATTATATATTTATATATTTATATTTTTATGTTTATATTTTTATATTTAATTTTATTTTTTTATTTTATTTTTATAATTTATTTATTTACATTTTATATATAATATTTTTTATTTATCATATTACTATTTTATTATAATACGCATATTTATAATTTGGAAATGAAGGTAATTCTTCCACCATGGCCATTCTATAACAAAAATCCAATAAAATTCCTTCCAGTTCAAAAAAAAGAAGTTGAAGAAAAGAAAGAAAAAGAAAAGAAAGCAAATTAATTTTTTTTTTTAAAAATATAAAAATAATTAATATAATAAAATAAACATAAAATAAAATAAACAAACAAACAAACAAATAAATAAATAAATAAAATTAATATTAAAAAAAAAAAAAAAAAAAGAAAGAGTAAAATATTGATATAACTTTATACAATGTATATTTAGTTTATAACATAATAGAACAAAATCTCATAATTAAAAAATATATATATTTATATTAAATAATAAATAATTAAAAAAATATAAATGAAAAATGTAGTTATGAATATATTCATATTATTTTTTTATTAATACTTTTATTTTTATTTATTTATTTATTTTTATTATAAAGAAGAAATATAAATGAAAAATGTAATTATGAATATAATATTCATATTATTTTTTTATTAATACTTTTATTTTCATTTATTTATTTATTTTTATTATAAAGAAGAAATCAATGTGAAAAGTAAATAATTTATATTACTTTCTTATTTCATAGTTTATAATAATATTATTATTATCAATTATACATATCATTTTGTCATATTAAATATTATACTTTTAGTTATTATTATTTTTATATAAAATTATTTATTATTATTGAATAATATTATATATATGTGTTTACTTAAATAGTTTTAATGAATTTTTTGAATATTATTATACAAAGAAAATAATAATGAATAAAAATATATATTTATATTACATTTGATTTTAAGCTACCATGATTCTTACTTTGTGTATTTTGATCTGTTAATAATGAACTATTAAAGTTGTTTCCTGTAGTACTAACAGCTAATCCTGTTTCAATACTATAAGGGATATAATGATAATTAATAATCCTTGATAATAATTTAGAGCTTGATCTTGATGTTTGAGATGATATATCTCCTTTAATAGTAGATTTGGCTTTAATATCATATAGTTGAGATACAGTAATTTCATTTTTATTTTGCCTTGTAAGTAAAATTCTAATGACATAGAAAAATAAATAATTCGAAAATGACAATACAATTACCATTGAGCAATGGGTTATATAAATAATTTCAAAATTATTGATTTTTATATAATTTATCAATAAGATGATGATAATGGATAGGACATTAATATACAATGATATTACTAATGATCTTACATCATCCACTATTTCTACAACGTTCCATTCAATAAATGATAAAAGAAAAAGAACAAGAATGATAATAATTTTTATAATTAAATTAAAGAATGTTAAAAAATTTCCAAATGAATTTTCCATTCCACAATAATTATAATTTCTATGAATTTTTGTATTACCAAAAATTTTATCCATTCTTGAAAATGGTGTAATGATAAATAATAAATTCATTGCAATCTCTATTCCAATATAAATCATAAAAACAAGAGCTTTATTATTTGATATATATATTGAATATTTATTTTTTTCCGGGAAACATATTATTAATTTATAAAGTAAAGGAAAGTATGATACTGATAGACCTATGATAAATAGAGAAAGTCTAAATTGACATTTTACATTTGATAATTCTCCAAATATTGGAAATTCAGAGCATATACATAATAAACATCCTAACATATAGATAAACCATAAATCTGGGCTGAAAAATTCAAAATATTTTGGAAATTTTTTTCTTATTAAAAATATAAATATGAATAAAAATATTAATAGAAATGTTGATGATATTAAAACAATAAACATTATTAATCCTGATTTCAAATCTAATGAAAAATTAAATACTTTAGTTATATTATTAATTTCTTCTAAAACATCCTTTGCTGATCTATCCCCAAATAAAAATTCTTCTAAAATGCTATTTACTTGAAGATAATATGCATCGTAATCATTTACATTTATTTGTGAATATAAAATTTTTTGAGGATTTTTTACTAAGGGACAACTTAATAATTTACATATTTCTTCATCATCGTAAAATTTTGCTATTGCAGAATATAACATATTCTTTTTAATTATTATTTCTCTTTGTACTTCTTCTGATGTCATATATTCAATTACTTTAATAGCTGCTTCTTTTTGTTTTTGAGATATATATTTACTTATACCTAAATTCATTCCTCCAACAAGTGATGTATTAATCCCTTTTTCTTTTCCTGGAAATACGGTACTATAAAACATTAAATTTAGTGGTATTCCTGAATCCCAAAACCTAACGAACAGTCCAGTTCCATACATTAATAAATTAAAAGTCATCAATTCACCTCCTTTAAATATTTCATCTGTTATTATATTTAATATAATAATAATTTAATCAAATGAAGTTTTTTTTTTTTTTTTTTTTTTTTTAATTTGTTATATGTATATAATAAAAAAATTTTTTTTTATTTAATTATTAATACAGTTATGAACCTGATGAAATTTCATTTTTCAATTCTTTAAGCTTATTTAAAGCAGCAACTGCTTCATCACTATCGTACCCTGGAAATACTGGATCAGGTGTATTTCTAAAGGAAAAAATGAATTCATAAAAAGAATTAAAGGCATTTAAATCTTAAAAGTAATTAATATTAAAAAAAAATATTGTCCAACAAAAATTTATATATATATATAAGTTTTATCATAAAAAATTATGTTTATTAATTAGATAAATTTAAAATATATATATATATATATATATACCACTAAATAGTCCATTGTATGCAATTAATTCTGTATTATTGAGATTTCGTTCTTGTTCTAATATGTATTTAGAGGTTTCTATTAATTCATCCCATGTTTGAGGAACATCTTTTTTATATCTATTTAATAAAGCTATATTAGAGTATAAAATAGAATATTTTACAAATAATGGCTTTTGTATTATCATTATAATATTTAAATAAAAAAAAAAGTATTATAAAAATTAATTAAAGAAATATTTTTTGAAATTAAGATAAAAAGGAAATTATGTAATTACAATAAAATTATTCAAAAATAATATTATTTATTATATATATTATATTATTACCATTCCGATCCATTTATTATCAATTACAGACGTTTTTAATCCGTCACCTTCATTATATAAATTCATATGTTCTTTAGAAATGTACTTACTTAAATCATCTAAGTTTTTAGCATATACTGAATTGTAAACAGGATCAAAACAATATATATCATATTTTTTAGATTTTTTCAAAAGAAGTGATTCAATGGTTGAGCCATATTCATTTACTGCATAAGTTACATTTAAATCAGAAAATAAAACTGTTTCTAACTGAATGTTTAAATTATTATCAGATGAATATTGATTGAAACTCTCAGTGAGTTCTTGATACAATCCATCATATACAAAAACTGAATTAGCTGCAAATTTAACTTTTATTGTTTCTATTATTCCTTTATTATGATTAAAATTATTATTATTAATATCATTATAATATTAATTATTATTAATTCTTTTATCAAAAAATTAATTATTGAATTATAATAAATTTTATAAAATATTTACGTATTTTAAATACAAGTAATATTAGTATCAAATATATATGTATCATTCTATTATATATATTATATATTGACTATTTTTTGAGTTTAACTAGATGTTTCAAATAATAAATTTATAAATGCTTTATTTATTTTTTTATTTTTATAAATTTCAATTGTCAATATTATATATATATATATATTATTATATTATTTATTGTATTATTATAAAAATTAAAGGTTTTATATTTACAGTAATGTGTATTAATTAAATGATAATTTTCTTATTTAAATTTTTTTCCTTTTTGAGGAAAATACTTTTTTATATATATTTATATACACTTCATTATTTTCATATTATAAATTTTAAAGTTTCAACTTTATATAGTAAAAAAAATTATAATTATTGTAAAAAATATTAAGAAATTAAAAAAAAAATTTTATAAAGAGTTCAATTATAATTTCAAAGAAATTTTTTTATAAATTTACCATATTCTTTTATATTATTTTCAATTATTCATTTATATTTTTTAACCTTAACAATAAAAAAAAAAAAGTTCAAAAAAAGAGTAATAATTTAAATGAAAATTAAATGATAATTTATTTTTCTTTTTGAGGAAAGTATATATTTATATAAATTTTAATTTTTTATAATATAAAATAAAATATAAAGTTTCAACTTTATATTGGTAAAAAAAAATTATATTATCTTTTAATAAAAACAAAAAAAAAAAAATAAAGTTTGATTTTTATAAAGTTTAAAATTTTTTTTTTTTTTTTTTTTTGGAGGAAAAATAATCTAAAATTTATATTTAAAATTTTTTTTTCTGAGGAAAAATTCTTTATATTAAGGTTTATTTTTATTATGCTATATACAGAATGTAATAATAAAAATGGGAAGTGTGCATGATGGAGGTGCATTTCGAAAATTTGTATTTCAAAAACTTGTATTTCGTAAGATGGCTTGAATATTTTTTATTTAAAGCCACTTAATTTCATTAAAAATTTAATAAATAAATAATAATTAATTAAATAAATAAAGTTGCCATTTGCAAAAATTTTTAAGTCATGTATAATTACGTGGGGCGTATATGCAATTGTGTTATTGTTTTGTGGCTTATTTATACAATTTTTTTAAAGCCATATATTTAATTTATGGCGTTAATAATAATTGTGTTGATATTTTATGACGTAAATATAAAAGCCACCAAAATTTTGGCGTATAAATTAAAAAAAAAAAAAAAAAAATTTTTTAAAAAAAATTAATAATAAAATAAATAAATAAAATAATAAATAAATAAATAATAAATAATTAATAATTAAATAAATGTTTTATTTTTAAAAAAAAAAAAAAAAAAAAAAAAAAAAAACATTTTTTTTTAAACATTAAAAAATAAAATAAAAATAAGTAAACATTTTATTTTTAAGCATTAAAAAATAAAATAAACCAATATAAAAAATA
>MCFG01000672.1:0-16661 GCA_002104895.1 Anaeromyces robustus | reverse complement strand
TAATCGACTTATAACTTTAAAAATATTTTATTCCTTTTTTTTTTCTATTTTCATACTTTTTTATTTTCTTATTATTATTCTTTATTTATTTTTTTTATTTTTCAAATTTAAATAAATATAAATATAAATAAATATATATAACAAAAAACAATTCTTTACAATTTACTATCATTTTAACTGCTCATATATATATTATTTAATTAATTATTTATTTATTATAAATAAATTTCTACAAAATTTTCCATTAATACATTTTTTTATAGTATTTTATATATATTTTAAATATTGTTTATTTATTATTTATTTATTTACTTATTTACATATTTATTTATTTATATTTTTATTTATTATATTTATTATTATATTTATTTATTTATTTATTTATTTATTTATTTATTTATTTATTTATTTACTTACTTACTTATTAGTTAGTTAATAGTAAATTTCTCTATTTTGTTAATTTATTAACTTTATATTCATTTATTCATTTATTTATAATTAATTATATATTATTTATTAAATATTTTATATATCATTTAAAATTTACTATTTTAATGAAATTAAAAAAAAACTTAAAAAAGTAACTTACATAATTATGATTAATTTAAATATTATAAATAATTATTAAAGGAGATACAAAAATAATACATATAAATATTAAATAATAATTATAATAATAAAGTTTATATTTGATACTCACTCCAAAAAATATAAATAAAAAAAAGGAAAAATAATAAATCTCTTTATAAAATTAAAATATAATTTCAAAAAAGTTAAATATTATATTATGAATATAATTTTTATTACAAAATTATAGATTATCCAGATTTAAAATTTCATTTCTTAATTTCAATAAAAAAAAATAAATTTAAAAAAAAATAAAAATAAATAAAAAAATAATTAACAAAAAAATTTTTTATAATATAAGAAATTTTAGATTTCATTTCAACCGAAATTTCATAAATATAATTATTATTATTGAATAATAATTACATCTAATAAAATATAATTAAAAATTATATATATTTATTTAATAACATCTTTTCAAAAATAATAATAATAATAATAATAATAATAGAAAAAAAAAACAATAATAAAGATAATATAAATAATAAAAATATAGAGATAGAGATAGAGATAGAGATAGAATAAAAATAAATAAATAAATAAATAAATATTATTTATATTATTTTAATAATTGTTTATATATAATTCATAGTTTTCTTTATTTAAGATTATAGATATAATAATAGAAATAAATAAATATATATATGTTTTTTTTATTTTATTTTATTTTATTCTATTAAAATAAATATAAATAATAATAATAAGATAAAGAAAAATAATAATGTTAAGCATTAATAGTTTATTCCCTCCAGTAAATAAATGGGAATGGAAACAAATAATTAATCCAAACTTTTTCTCATGGACAGTGGATAAAACACCACTCTCTGGTTATAAAGTAAGTTTTTTTTTTTTTTTTTTTTTTTAATTTAAAAATTAGATTCTCATTATAATAATAATATAATTTTTTTTTAATTTATTATAATATATAATATTATTAACTATTATATTCTGTTATAATACTTTTTTTTTATTTTAATTAATTTTACGCTCTTTTAATATACTATTATAAAATTTATTAACTCATATAATTAAATAAATTTATGTAAAAATTTTATTTATATATCTTCGATTAATCCACATCATTATATCAAATGTATTTTCCATATATCATAAATAAATATCTATTCTCTTCCTTTTTTGTTTCAATTATTACTTTTACGAAAATAAAATATTTACAAAATATAATGAAAATTTTGTCAACATATATACTCTTATTATGAAATGTTTATATTAAAATCGAATTTCTACTTACATATACCAAAAATTTGTTTTTCTATAATAAATTCTATAAATAATTTTAAATAAATTGCTATATCTTTAAATATTTTATATTATTCATTTTATATTCAATATTAATATAAATGAATAATTAAATTAATTCATTTTATATTAATATTATATATAAATATATATGTTTTCATAATTATTATATTAATTTTTCATAATATACTTCATTATATTTATAACATCATATTTTATGTTTTTTTTTTTATATATATATATCTTTGTTTAATATCCTTTTAAAAATTTATCTTATTTTATTTTATTTTATTAAAGAGTATAATATGGCTCTGGATAACATATTTCTCAGTAATTGCTATAATAAAAGTTAGTACATTGTATTCTTTTTAGTTTATATATATATATATATATATATATCAATAACATTATATTAATATATATATTCAATTATAATACTTTAAACATTAAATACAGTTATACATGAGAAATAAAAAGCCTTTTAATATGAATAAATTTACTTCATTTAATAACAAAGTATTTATTGCTTGGTCAATAATTTTAACAGTATTATCAGGCTACAATCTATTTGATAAACTTTCTGTAATATATGAGTCTTAATATAATCATTAATACCTTATAATTTATTTATTATTTATTTTATTTATATATATATATATTCTGATATTTCATATTTAATTACTAAAACATTTTTTATCAATATAATTCAATATAATTTATCTTTAAAATAGAAATTTAATATTATAGAAATTTATTGTGAACATGAAACAACAACAAAAGGATTATGGCCATACATAACATATTTATATTATTTAAATAAAATATATCAATTAACAGGTTCTATTATATTAACTTTTAAAAAAGTATGTATTTAAACTGTCATTATATATATATTAAAGAAAATTATATTAAAAGAAATGAATTTTTTTAATAAAACTTTTATTATCATACAAATACTATATTACATATATTATGGTTTTATTATTATTTATTAACTGTTAATTAGAAATCTCTTAGACATTATCATATATGGAGACATATATATGCCATCCCATTAATCTATAGTTGGTTAAATAATAGAATGAATTATTCAACGTAAATAATTAAAAAAAAAAAAAAAAAAATTAATGTCATAAAAAATGTATATGTATTCTTTATATATATATATTAGATATTTTATTTAACTAGAAATTTTTTATTATTATAATTATAATAAATAGCTTGGCTGTATTTGTAAATAGTTTTGTTCACTCATTTTTATATATTTATTCTTGGAAAATATCTGTAGATGTCGATAAAGCACCATTTTTATAAAGTATGTTAATTAATTTTATATAAAATAGAAAATTAAAAGTAATGTATATTATTATTATTTTTTATCATCATATTATTTAATAATTCCTCAATTTTCTTTTTTTTTTTTTTTTTTTTTTTTTTTGTAATGCTTTAATAGAAAAAAATCATTTTCTTCCAATCTCTTCATTTGTTGCTTTCATTTGCTATCTGTATACCACATGTATTTTTCTAATATTTTAAGTCATTATCCACAAATAATTCCAAATAAATTTTATATACAAAATGATTTAAAAATGTGATGGTTTAATACCATTCTTCATGACACTAATAGGAAAATATATTCTTCTTTGTAGGATTTATTAGAATTCATATTAAAGATTTAAAAAATTTTAAATAATACCTTTTATCAAGCTATATATCCTAACTTAAATGAAATAGCACCAGATAAATTAAACTAAAAATCAAAAGAAATATTTAAATAAAAAACCAAGTCATTTATCAATGTCACAGAAAAAAGGTGTAAAAAATAAAAAGAAGGTTAATAAAAATAATCATCAAGGATCGAAAAAATCAACATCTGATAAAAAAATAGAATTAAATATTCAAAAAAAAAAAAAAAAAAAAAAAAAAATCAAAGAGCTTTTTCATTTAGAAAAATATATTTATATTGAAAAAGAATAAATAAATAAATAAATATTATTATCATATCATTGTAAACTTTTTATTATAATTAATTTATTATAAAGATAAAAGATATTTCAAAAATATATTTAATAATAAAATTAAAGTGTTTTTTATATTATAAAATATATATGAAATATCATACAATTTTGTTTTAATCCTAATTAATAATAAATAATAATAAAAAATAAAGAATAAATAAAGAATTAAAATATATATATATATATATAATAATAAAATAAAATTAATATATATAATTATGATAAAACAAAAACAAAACGAGAAAAAAATTAAAAAAAAAAAAAATAAAAATAAAAATAATAAAAAAAAATATAAAAATAAATAAAAAAAAATAAAAATAAATAAAAAAATAAAAATAAATAAATAAATAAAAATAAATAAAAAATATAAAGAAATACAAATAGAAATAAAAAATATAAAGAAATACAAATAGAAATAAAAAGATAAAAATAAAAAGATAATTGAAAAACTGAAATAATTTATAATAAAAAATGAAATATATAAATTAATATTTCAAGTATTTAGGATTAATCAATAAAAAAAATTATATCCTTATAAAATATATAATCTTTGAAGGAAAGAAAAGCATTAATAAATAAACTATTTTTGTATCTTTGAATAAATTGATTATTATATTACAAAAAATAATATTAATAATAATAATAATCTTGTGGTTTCATTTTAGTTTAAAAATAAAACTATTATGGTATAAATTATCTCTTCCCTTCAATTATTAAATATTAAATATTAAATAAAACAAAAGAAAAATGAAAAAATATATAAAAAAAATAAATAAAAATTAAAAAAATAAAATAAAACAATATTACAGGGTTTTTATAAATCCTATCTTTATTATTACTTTTATGATTAGTATTGTTGTTGTTGTTTATATTTTTTTGTGTGTGTTTTTCATTAACATATGTTATTTCAAAAATATAATAAAACAAAGAAAATAAAAGGCAAAAAAATATAAAAGATATTGTAATAAATTATCAGGATTTATTGTTATGTTTTAAATGAAAATACTAAAAAAAAAAAAAAAAACTATTCATAGATTTAATAATATTCTAGTATACTAATTTATTATTATTAATATTAACTGTAAAAAAATAATAACTACTCATTTATTCAATTTTAAATATATATATATATAATAATTACTTCAAAATATCTTCTTTACTTAATATATAAATAGAAAAAATAAAAAAATAAAAAATACATAGTATAAGAAAGGGATTTAAATCTGAAATTGAAAAAAAAAAAAAAAAAAAAAAAAGAAAAGGTAATTTATTTGTCAAAATATGTTGTTTCCAAGAAATTGACCATTCATTTAAAAAAAAAAGTAGAAGAAAAAACGTCAAATAAATAAATGAACATAAAGTATATTTTATCTTATACATAAAATAGCATTTAATTTTCGGTTCCATATTTTTTTTTTTGTAAATAACTATGAAATTATATGAAAAAGATATATACTTAATAAAAAAAAAAAAAAAAGCATAATAACTTTTGATTCTTCATTTACATGTCTTGCTCCTTTTTTCTATTAATATTAATTACAATTTTCTTTTTTTTATATTTGACAAAAATATGTAAAATATTTTTGTAAGAAAAAAAAAATATTTCAAAAAAAAAACTATTTTTCCTATAAACTGCGGACTTTCTATTACATAAAACCAACATTCTTGTCTTAGTATTAAATAAATATATATACATCACATAAAAAAAATGAAAGATATATTAGATTATAAAATTATTTAAACCTTTTTTATATTCTTTAATATGATTGGTCAAAAAAAATTATATTTTATTCTTTATTAATATTCCTTAAATATTATTTGATAATCAAAAAGTTAGAAAAGTTGCATAATTTTGCAATAAATTTACCACTCTTTTTAAATTTTATTTCCAATATTAACTAGAAATAAAAGGTATTAAAATGATGAAGTTAATGATTGATGTTTATTTATGATTGCTTTATTTGTATTGTTGTAGATGTAAAATAAATATGAAATCCGTAAAAATGAAAGAGTATTTAAAGGATGAATGATGGATTAATCAAATAAATATATGAATTATAAAGAAAAACGAAAAATGAACAAATTTTTTTTTCAAATTATCATATAATTTGATGGATAAAAAAAGAATTAAAAAAAATATTGAAGGCATCCATCTAGAAGGAGATATATTTTGATATTAAATAGTAGAAATTAATGAGATACACGTTCAGTTACACCAATATAAATAAAGACAATTGAAATAAATATTTTATTTTATATTATAATATTTGTTTATTTAACATTTTTTATCAAATAATTATAACAAAAACGCGTAAATAACATTCAATTTTTTTATTATAAATTTGTAAAAAATAAGATGACTGACGTCCGGTCAAAAAATCCTTTCGATCTTTTGGGTGAAGAAGAAGAAGCTACCCAAACCACCACCAAACCTCACCAGAAACGAAAAGAAAGTTATTAAGAACAACACCTATGTTGAATAACAGCCGTGCCACTCCAGGAGAAAACAGATTAAAGAACGATTATCCAAAGCGCGGTGGTTTTGCCGGTAAATCAAGTAAGTATAAAATGATATATGTTTATTTAATTTATCATAATATATATAAATATAAATATAAATAAATATGTATAGAAATAATATTAATTTTTTTTTTCATTTAAAAAAATTTATAAAATTTGTAATATAGGCAGACCAGCCAGATCCTCTGAGGTAGTAGTAACCGTCGTCGCGGTGGCCGTGGTGAATACAAGGGACGTGGCCGTGAATTCGATCGTCACAGTGGTTCTGCCAGAAGAGACAGTCAAAAGAAGGATGTCGCCGGTAAGGGTTCTTGGGGTAAACCAACTGAAAACTTGAAGAAGTTGTTGAAGTTGAACAAGAAAACAACGCCAACGGTGAAGAAGAAGTTAAAGAAACCAAACCAGAAGAAAAATTAATGACCTTAAACGATTACCTTGCTAGTCAAGCCAAGAAGGCTATCGTTAACGAAAACACTATCAGAACTGCTAACGAAGGTGTTGACGAATCCAAATGGGGTGAAACTGTTGAATTATCCAAGGACGAAGAAGCTTACTTCGTTGGAAAGGTAATGAAAAGTCTCACAGAGTCAAGAACAAAAGGAAAAGACCTACGTCTATGAAATCGAACAAAGATTCAACGATGGTCGTCGTGGTCGTGGTGGTCGTCAAAACAGAGGTAGTAACAGCAAGCGTCCAACCAGCAAGGTTAACGTTGATGATACTAATGACTTCCCATCCTTAAAGTAAATTGGTGGTTTGAAATGAAATATTGACATTGTGATGAAATAAGAATATAGCATTCAATAAATAAATAAAAAATATAAAAAATAATATAATATACGTATTTTTATTGTATATATATTTTTTTTAATTCTTGGTAGATTGATTAAAATTTAAATTCTCTTATTTTTTATTTTTTTTTCAAACAGGTTTACACAGGAATTTTTTATTTACTTTTTTTTTATTTTTTTTTTAAATAATTTCTTATATTATAACATGTTAATATATTATTTTTTTTATTTATTCAATATAAAAAGACTAATGTTTATTGATAAAACCCAAAAAAAAATCATATTTAGAATTTTGTTAATAATTTAAAAAAAAAAAAAAAAAAGAAAAACTTGTAGTTAAAAATAGCCGGAATTTTTATATTTATAATTAATAAGAATTAATCTTTTAATATAGGTTCAAGGTTTTATTTATAAATTCAGTTTTAATTCAAGATAAAATTTAAATTTAAATTGGAAGTGAAGGGATAAAGAGAAACAATAGATAAAACGTTTGTATTATAATATAAAAATATGTATTTGTTTGGTTTTTTTTATTTAAAAAAAAAATATTGGTGATTTAATAACAAAATAATGTTAGTTATAAATGAACTCTTTAATTAGAAATTTATAAAGAAAAAGTAAATTGTTTTTTGTGATTTCATTTTCAATTTAATTACATTTATTCTTATAACATATTCTATTATATTATATTTAAATATACTTTAAAAAAAAAATATAATATTTATTCGTTTTGTTATTTGGTTGTTTTTTTTTTTTTTTGTTTGTTTTTGTTTTTTTTGCTTAAATACATAAATCCTTTTTCATTTAATTATTATAAATATAGAGTTATTTTAAGCAATTATTGATATATTATTGTTTGTTATTTTGTTGAATATTGCTGTGAGGATTATTTGCTGATGATATTGTTCTTTGTGCCCCTAGTAGATCTCGTATGAATAAAACTTCTTCGCTCAGTTAGTAAATGGGCTAAGGACAACGAGATGACTTTTGGAATTAATAAATGTGCACATTAGCTGTTAGACATGAAAATTCGGAATATATTCTTAGAGAGGACCCTACCTTTTATTTAACAGGAATCCCAATCCCTAAAACAGATTGTTATACTTACCTTGGTGTTCCCTTTCACAAAACTCTAGATTTAAAATTCGTTATTAGTAAAATGAAAAATAAAGTTAGTAAGGCTTTGTTTTCAATTCAGGGTTTTTTAAAAAATGATCTGATTCCTATTCCTCTTAAAAGAACTTTATTCTCTGCAAAAGTTATTGGACAAGTTTCCTATTACGCGCCTTTGCTTGGTTCTAACAAAAACAATACTAGTTCTACACAAACAATAATTAACAAAGGTTTTTATTGGATTTTAGGCTACTCGAAACCTAATTCTTTTGTTTCTATTTATTGCATCTCAAAAGAACTCAATATTCCTCCACTTTCTGGTAAATGTGCTTTAGCTCAGGTTAGATGTTTTAATAAGTGGAAGGACTCCAACTGCATTATCTCTAAGATAGTTAATAATGTTGCTACAACAAGAAAATGGACTTGGGACAAAGAAAGTAAAATATTAAATGATAAATTAAACAATATTTCATCCTCTTCTAAAGAAATTATGGAATTCTATTGGGACAGAGACATGAACAGTGATAAATCAATTAAAGCTAAAACTTATAAAATGTACAAATTTGAAGAATCAAGGAATTACTTAAAACTTAATCTAGAATATCCTGAATATAGCAAAGGTTTTAGGTGGATACTTAGGGCAAGATGTGGATATAAAATCGATGCTAGAGTTGCTAAAGCTGCAAAAATGATTAATAATTCTTGTCCTAATTGTTGTTCATGTTGTTTCCATTGTGACAGTTATCAGAGAATTGATCATTGGTTTATAAATTGTTTCTTATTTAAAAATCTTCGTATTGATCACTTCTCTGATCTAGATAGAAATTTTTTTTATTTTTTAGATAGTCTTTTTAATAGTTTAGTTAGGACCAGTAATAACCCTAGTGTAGATAATAGAATTAATAGTATTGTTAAGGATTATAAAAATAGTAATAATATGAGGTTTAATTGTATTAGTAATATAGATATATTAGGTAATAAAAAAATAGTTAATAGGTATAGTATTTATATTTTTTTAATTGGTGGAAGGGATTATGGTTTTAGTGATAGAATTAACGATAGTCCATACAAAATGGAATGGGAATGTTTGTTTAAGTGTCAGACTGAATCTGGTACTTATTCAAAATCCCCATTCTTGTTGCGATCTGTGGCTCTATTGAATGATATCATGCCTGTTGTCTGTAAAAGACAACATATATTGTTCAATAAATTTAAAACCAACCTCTCCAGGAACGTCAATGCTGATAACACAGTAGGACAGCCTAGTAGGGCAAATGCCGATCCTATTTCCGACCCTAGTGGAATAGGATAGATCAATTTTACTTTAATTCTATATTTAGAATTAAGGGCTGTATGGATTTATTGTTTTTAAATATTATTATACTACTTTTTTTCCTCCAGTATTATTTATTATTATCTATAATATATTACTGGTTTTTATTTTTTTTTAGTATCATTTTTTTTTTTTTTCATTATGTGTTTTTTTATGATTCATGTATTTTAATATTTAAATTCAATAAAGTTGACGTACAAATTGTGTGCCATAAAAAAAAAAAAAAAAAAAAAAAAAAAAAAAAAAAAAAGATGTTCATTATAATTATAAATATAAAAATATAAGTCATTTAATAAAGAAGTTGTTCATTATTTATAATAATATAAAAAAATGTGAATAAAATAAATCTAATAATTTATATTCGTAATAATTTAAAGTAAAATGTTATTTTGGAGACAATATTATAATGTTATAATTTTACATATTTTAATATATACGAAAGAAAAATCAATCAATAAATAAAAAATATATATATATTTATGTATATTAATATTCTATTATGATCAATTAAATATTATATTTTCTTGTTTTTATGTATTACTATACTACTTTATACCCTCCAGTATTATTCATTATCATCTATATTGTTTATCTGTTTTTTTCTTTTTTTTTTTTTTTTTTTTGTATTTTTTTTTTTTATGATTCATGTATATTAATATTTAAACTCAATAAAGATGATGTACAAATTGTGCTTTAAAATATATATATACTTTAATATTCTTAATAATATATCATTTTTACAATGATATAACTATTCTTATATCAATTTCATATTCAATTATTTATTATTTATTATTTTACTAATAATAAATAATTTGAATATATAATAAAATATTAGATTCTTAATTAAATAAATTATTATATTAAAAAAAGAATTCATTTTTATTAATTTTTATTTATTTATTTATTTATTTATTTATTTATTTATTTATTTATTTATTTATTTATTTATTTATTTATTTATTTATTTATTTATTTATTTATTTATTTATTTATTTATTTATTTACTTATTTATTTAGTTATTTAGTTATTTAGTTATTTAGTTATTTACTCATTTATTCATTTATTCATTTATTCATTTATTCATTTATTCATTTATTCATTTATTCATTTATTCATTTATTCATTTATTCATTTATTCATTTATTTATTTATTTATTTTATTTTATTTATTTTACTTTACTTTTTCATTATTATATTAGATCAGATTAAATTATATTTTATTTTATCTTTTTTTATTTATTTTACTTTACTTTTTCATTATTATATTAGATTAGATTAAATTATATTTTATTTTATCTTTTTTTATTTAATTTATAATTACTTTTTATTTTTATATATTAACTTATTATTATTTATTATTTATTATTTATTATTTAAATTTAATTAATAGTTAATTTATAAATATAATTGATTTTTTTATAAATGTATATTTAAAATTTATAACAATTTTTATAATTAAATTATTAGGAATATCATTAATAATTGTTTTTTATTTAATTAAAAATTTTATATATAAAAAAAAACTAAAAAATACTAAGAAAATAAAAAGTATATATCTTAAACTAATATCTTAAAATCCAAAGAATGATTTGGCATATTTCATAGCTGGAACCTTTGGATGATCGGATGCCTTAAAAGTATTATATTTAGGTATTAATTTTTTATCAAAGTTTATAAATGCACCAAGATTACCAGACTATTTATTAATATTATTTATTAATAAATATTTTATTCATTAGTTTATACACATATTTTTTTTTTATAAAAATAATAATAAAAAAATAAAAACACATTAGAAGAAAAAAAGAAAGAAAGAAAAAAAAAAAAAAAAAAAAAAAAAAACTTACTTGATCACAGTAATTTGGTGCACTAAATACAGTAACACATTTACCATTATGTTCAATTTCATAACCATTTTGTTTAACTTCATGAGAACGAATTAATAAATCTAAATTATTTCTCTTTAAGAAATCTTCAGTAATGTCTGGACCAAATCTATTTTTAACATTATTATTATTATTATTATTATTATTATTATTATTATTATTATTATTATTATTATTATTATTATTATTATTATTATTATTATTATTATTATTATTATTATTATTATTATTATTATTATTATTATTATTATTATTATTATTATTATTATTATTATTATTATTATTATTATTATTATTATTATTATTATTATTATTATTATTATTATTATTATTATTATTATTATTATTATTATTATTATTATTATTTATTTATTTATTTATTTATTTATTTATTTATTTATTTAGTGATTGATTGATTGATTCAATGACTTGTGTAATTATTAAGTTATATAAAGGAATAAAAATTTTATTTTAATACTTACTGGAAACCAACACCACGTTTACTTGGGCCACGTCCTTTACCTGGTTGAGGATCTGTCCATAATAAATCTGACATTAAACCACCTTGACCTGGTTGTCTGAAACGATCAATCTTTTTAATATCATCTATTATAATATATACAATTATAAAATATAATAAAAATAAATTATATATAAATATAAATATAAAAAAAGTTATATATATATTTAATTATAACATTTACCTAAAGTAACACCATCTTCTGATAAACCTCCGTGAACAACAAAAATTTTGTTTTCAATAGTATAAGCCAATGGTAAGGAATTAAATAATTCAATAAATCCTTTGAATAAATTTGCAGTATATTTCGATGTACATTCACCTTCAAAACCATAAACCTTTTGAAAAAAATATAAGAAAAAATAAAAAAAATAAATATATATCTCTATACATCTAAAATTAATAATTACTATATATAAGTTAAAGTATACCTTATTCATATCAATAGTTTCATGATTACCACGATTAAGGAAAAATGAATCTGGATATAATAATACATATGAAAGTAAAACCATAATAACTTCAATGGAGAAAGAACCACGATCAACAAAATCACCTAATATTGAATAATTAATACATTTTTATTTATTTAAATATTTAAAGAATAATTAATATATGTATTATACAATTTTTATGTAACTTATAATAAATAAATAAACATAACTTACCATTAAATAAATACATATTTGTTGGTGATGGTTTTCCATTAACCTTTAAAAAATACATCAATAACAATGTTATTTTAATTATGTTAATTCTTTTTTTTAAATATATATATATAGGTATAAACAATAACAACAATAACAATAACAATAACAATAACAATAACAACAACAACAACAATAATAATAATAATAATAATATATAAAAATTACCTCAAAGATATGTAATAAATCATAAAATTGACCATGAACATCACCACAAACAGTTATCTTACCATCATCTGGTATGGTAATATTATTTAAACTACATTTCTTTTCAAAGAATTTTCTAGCATTAATAACTGTTTTATAAACATATTTTTTATGCAAATTTTTTTGTTCCTTTAAGTAATCAATCAATTGATCAACATATTCCTCTGTAATTTCATCATCATATCTTGGACCGTCATAACTATCTGGAACAACAATATCATCTGGATTACCTAAGATTTGTTCTACTGTTTTAATAACTTCATCAACCTTAATAGCTTTTTCAAATTCTCTTAATTTATATTCTTTTTCACAAGCTTTTAATTGTCTCCTAGCATCAATATCATTTGGAGCTGCTTTACAAACGGCACGTAAATCTTTTAAAGCTTCTTTTAAATTTAATAATGCCATATGAGCTACAGCACGACGATAATAACCTTTTACAAATTTTGAATCTAACTCAATACACTAATAATATTTATAATATGTTGAAAATATTTAAAATTTTTATTCTTATCTAATAATTTTAAATTTAATCATTTAAAAAAATCTCAAAATAATAATACTAATACTAATACTAATACTAATAATTATAATAATAACATTTTATTTTATCTTATTTTATTATATTTTATAAATTGCATAATATAAATAAAAATAAATATAAATATATAAATATATATATAATATATATAATATATTAACCTTATTAGCATCAGCTAAAGCATAACCAAAAGATTCTTCCTTAATATAAGCAAAAGCACGATTCGAATAATATACGGGGACAAAAGGATTTAATTTAATAGCTTCAGTATATTTTTCAATAGCTTTATCATAATTCTTATTTTTAAAGAATGTATTGGCTTCAGCTTTTACTTTTTCTGCTTTTTCTTTATCTCCTTCTGGTACTTCATCAACAGAAACGTACTTTTTTTCCTCAACATTATTTTCCTCACCAGCAGTTTCTAAACTCATTCTGATTTTTACTAATTTTACAATACAAACTGATAATAAAATAAAAACTAAAGTAAAATATGTTTTATTACTAAAAATAAAGTCAATAAAATTGTTCATTCATCAAAATATTTTAGGTGAATATTATATAATTATATAATTATTACTATTATGTTTTTAATTTTAGATGAAAATTTATTATTGCTGTTTCTTTTTTTTTTTTTTTTTTTTTTTTTTTTTTTTTTTTTTGTTATTTGTTTGTTTGTTTTGTTTTTAGTTTTGTTATTGTTTTTATTTTTTTTTTTTTTTTTTTTTTTTAATATATATAAATTATTATTATTATTAATATTATTATTATTATTATATATTACTTTTTACAATAAATTTACAATAAAAAAGTTTTTTATTATTATTATTATTTCTCTTTTCTATCTTTCTTATATATATTTATATTTGTTTTTTATCTTTTATTAATATTTTTATTTTTTAATTAATAAATTTTCTATTTCTCTTTTTTATTAATAGTTCTTATTTTTTACTTTTTATTACTTATTATTTTAATATTATTATTATTTATGCACTTTAAAAAAAATATTATTCTTATTTCCAATAGAATTAAATTATATAATAAAATAACAAAATAAAAAATTAATAATTATATACTTTTATATAAAAATAGAAATGTTAAATTATATTATTGTATAAATATTAGAAATGTTATTGTTTTGTTAATTTATTATTAATTACAAAAGAAAAATAATAAAGAAAAAAAAAGTTAAGAAAATTAATTTAAGTAAAAAAAAAAAAAAAAAAAAAAAAAAAAAAAGAAAGAAATTTTATTGAATATATATAATATAATATAATAATTATTTATTTCAATTTATTATTAATTAATTAATTCAGAAATCAAATAAATTTTGAAATGATTTAATTTTGAAATTAGATTTTAATTTTTATATTAATAATAAATTTTAAAATGTAATATATAAATATTATTATCAAATTATAATTATAATTATAATTATAATACAATCAAATAACAATAAAAAGGTATATATATATTATTATTTATAAGTATATATATATATAATAATAATAATAATAATAATTGAAAAGTAATTATATAATCAATTAAAATGAAATTCAAATTTCTGATTTTATAAAAAATATAACAAAATAAATATTCAAATATTCTTTAAATTTTTCATATTTATATTTAAACATGATAATAAATAAAATTACCTGATAAATAAGAATACTAATAGAATGAATAAATAAATAAAATGATCCTTATATTTAATAAGTAATTAATCTGTATAAGTAAAAACACGATATTAATTAAATGTAATTTTTATAATGAATTAATTACTGAAATAATATATAAAAATTTTTTATCATAATAAAAAAATAGAAAAAAAAAATAGTAAAAATTTATATGTAATCAACCAATGGATGATTATAAAATTAAAAGATTAAAGATTTTAATTAATTAAATCTTATTAAATAAAAATTATATAAAATAAATCAAAAAAAATATATGTATATAAATAAATAAATTATATATAAATAAATAAATTATATATAAATAAATAAATTATATATAAATAAATAAATAAATTCAATAACTAAATATATAGTTTTATCACTGATAAAATTTTGTTATTTATTATCAGTATAATTTACAATTAATAAATCAAAAAAAATATGTTTTATATTTAAAATAAAAAATAATAAAACCTTTATTTATTTATTTATTTATTTATTTATTTATTTATTTATTTATTTATTTATTTATTTATTATTATTATTATTATTATTATTATTATTATTATTATTATTATTATTATATAAGATATATTGTTATATAACATAATAGCTATTCTATAATTAACATCTGTATTAACATAAACTAACCTATTAATTTTAAAATTTAAATAATCTAACCCTAATATATTTTTATATATGGAAAAATATATATAAAAAATTACAATATCATTGAAAGTAAAAATTTGTTTTTATCAATATTTACATTTATTAATTCATATTGAAATTTTTATACAAATAAATATTATATATTATATAAAATATATATCAAATTATATAAAAAAACTTTTAAATACAACCATATTATAAAATACAACCATGTTATAAAAATATAACCATGCTATGAAAATACAACTATATTATGAAAATGATAAAAATAAGAAAACTTAATAAAAAAAATATATGATTTCAATAAACAATAAATATGTAGAAGCTATGATATTATATTATTTTGAAATTATTAATAAAAAAATTATAACTTTATAATACTTATATTTATTTATTTATTTTATAATATGCATTTTATAATGTAGAATAAAATATACTAGAGGCAATTAAGCACATATAACTGTAAAACAAAACTCTGATGATGAAAGAATATATAATCAAATTTATTTATTTATAAAATTATTTATTTATTTATTTATTATTTATTTATTTATTATTTATTTATTTATTTATTTATTTATTCGAATTATTTATTTATTTTTGAATTATTAATTTATTTAAATTTATTTATATTTTATATATTCATATATATAATATTTTAAAATATCATGATTACTAAAAATTAAAACAGTATTTAAATAATAATATATTATTAATACATTATTAATATATATAGTATTTAATTGATACCAATTAATTTATTTTATTCTAAAACTAGCGGTATCTGCAAGT
>MCFG01000671.1:0-16699 GCA_002104895.1 Anaeromyces robustus | reverse complement strand
TATATTTATATTATATTATATTTATATTTGTATTTATTTCATGTTCTACTAATTGCTTTACTATACCTTTATCACCGTTTTTACAAGAAATCTCTAATACTATATTATCATATATGGTTGCTCCATTTTCTAATAAATATTTTACTATATTTTCATTTCTTTTTTGACAGGCTATCAGTAATGGTGTTTTCCCATTTTTCATTTTTTATTTACATCTGCTCCAAGTTCCACTAAAAATTTTATTTATCTTATTTCTATATTCACATGCTCCATATAATAGTGTTTTCCCATTATTCATTTCTTTATTTATATTTGCTCCATGTTCTACTAAATATTTTATAATATTTTTGAACTTCTTATAATAGGCAATATGTAATACTGTTTCTCCTTTATTATTTTCTTTATTTATATTTGTTATTCCATGTTCAATTAAGTATTTCACTAAAGATTTATTTCCATTTCTACACGCGTTATATAATGCTGTTTCACCACTATTACTTATTTTATTTATATCTGTTCCAAATTCTATTAAACATTTTACTATGGTTTCATTCCCACTTTGACACGCGTTAAATAATGGAGTTTCATTATCCTTATTTTCTTTATTTATATTTGCATGATGTTCTACTAAATATTTGACTATGGATTCATTTCCATTGGCACATGAATGAAATATTGGTGTTTCACCATAATTATTTTCTTCTTTATTTATATCTGCTTCATGCTCTACTAAATATTTTATTAAAATTTCATTTCCACTTTTACACACGTTAAATAATGGTGTTTCACCATAATTACTTGCTTTATTTATATCAGCTCCATGTTCTATTAAATATTTTATTATAGTTTCATTTCCATGTTTACACGCTTCAAATAATGGTGTTTCACCATAATTACTTGCTTTGTTTATATCAGCTCCATGTTCTATTAAATATTTTATTATAGTTTCATTTCCATGTTTACACGCTTCAAATAATGGTGTTTCACCATAATTACTTGCTTTATTTATATCAGCTCCATGTTCTATTAAATATTTTATTATAGTTTCATTTCCATGTTTACACGCTTCAAATAATGGTGTTTCACCATAATTACTTGCTTTATTTATATCAGCTCCATGTTCTATTAAATATTTTATTATAGTTTCATTTCCATTTTTTTGGTTATATATTTCAAATAAAGTTACCATTAATGGTGTTATACCATCCATGGTATCTTTATTTATATCTGCTCCTTGTTCCACTAAAAATCTTATTATAGATTCATTTCCTTTTCTACAAGCAATAAATAATGGTGTTTTGCCCTGATTATCTATTTTATTTATATTTGCTCCTTGTTCCACTAAAAATCTTATTATAGATTCATTTCCTTTTCTACAAGCAATAAATAATGGTGTTTTGCCCTGATTATCTATTTTATTTATATTTGCTCCATGTTCCACTAAATATTTTACTATATTTTCATTTCCGCTTATACAGGCGCTAAATAATGGTGTTTCACCATTAATGGTTTCTTTACTTATATCTGTTCCATGTTCTACTAAATATTTAACTATATTTTCATTTCCATTGGCACATGAATGAAATAATGGTGTTACACCATTATAGTTTTCTTTATTTATATCTGCTCCATGTTCTACTAAATATTTTATTAAAATTTCATTTCCACTTTTACACACGTTAAATAATGGTGTTTCACCACAATTACTTGCTTTATTTATATCAGCTCCATGTTCTATTAAATATTTTATTATAGTTTCATTTTCATGTTTACACGCTTTAAATAATGGTGTTCCATTATACTCACTTACTTTATTTATATTTGCATGATGTTCTATTAAATATTTGACTATGGATTCATTTCCATTGGCACATGCATGAAATATTGGTGTTTCACCATAATTATTTTCTTTATTTATATCTGCTTCATGCTCTACTAAATATTTTACTATAAATTCATGTCCTTTATTACATGCTTCAAATAACGGTGTAATTTTATACATATTTTCTTTATTGATATCCGCCCCATGTTCAACTAAATATTTTACTATAGATTCATTTCCTTCTTTACAAGCAATAAATAGTGGTAGTATGCCATGTTTATTTATTTTATTTATATCTGCTCCATGTTCTACAAAATATTTTACCATAATTTTATTTCCTTTTAAACATGCAATTAATAAATATTTAGAACAGTCTTCAGTATCTATATACCATAAATAATTATTGGTGTTATAAAATTTTTCATTTGAAATTTGTTGATTAAAATCGGATTGAGATATTGGTATTTTATTTTTATAACGAATAAGTAAATATTTAATGAATTCATCATCAAAAAATTTAAAATTTTCAAATATAATATCTAATAACTTTACATTATTATCTTTAATTAATTTTTTTATTAATAATGATGATATATTTAAATATTTAGTAAAACTTTTAGTTATAAATTTTAATCTTTTTGAATTGAGTAAATTTTCATTGTAAAGTTCCAATACAATATCTTTTTGATACTTTTTATTATTTTCAATAATTAAATTTTTTAATTCATTAATATTTTCATTTTCAATAGCAGTTGTATAGGATTTTAATTTAAATTTATCATTATTATTTTCAATATCAATTTTATTTATTACATTTTGATTTTAATAATATCCATTTCATAATAATATGAATATTATAAATATTATAAATCATTAAAAATTAAAAAAACAAAAAATAATTAAAAAATATTTTAAATAATTGAAATTTTAAATATTTAAAATTTCAATTTATGATGGTTTAAAAATTAAAAAAATTATTTAATATATATATAATATCCATTAATATTTTTATTGGTTAATATTTTTCACTTCAAGTCATTCAATTTTTTTTTTTTTTTTTTTTTTAATTATATAAAAATGTATCAAAAGGTTAAACAAACGAAATAGGCTGAAAGTTATTAAATGTGGCTTGTAATAAATTTTTTCTTTTTTTTTTTTTTTTTTTTTTTAAAATTTAGTTTAAGAATATTATTATTTATTAAAGTTAAATAGTAATTAAATTTATAAATTGTTTCTAACTATCGATATAAAAAATTAATTAATAAAGATTATGGTTAAATCTTCAATTTGGATTATTCAGACGAAGAAGATTTAAATCCTAAAGAAGAAACACAACCCAAAATTCCAGAAGAACTTATGGAAATTAAAGAAGTTTTTGATGAAGGTAAACCAAAGGAGCTTCCGCCACACCGCATTTACGACTGCGCCATAGATTTAAAACCTAATACTATACCTTTCTATAGTAAAATTTATTCATTAACTGTTGAAGAAGAAGAATGTTTAAGGATTTATCTTGAAGAAAATCTTAGATATGGTTTTATTCGACGTTCTAAATCACCTTTTGGAGCCGCAACCTTTTTTGTCCCCAAGAAAGATGGATCTCAACGTTTGGTAATTGACTACAGAAATCTAAATGACGCCACAATCAAGAATGCCTATCCTTTGCCTCTGATTAGAGACTTATTAGATAGAGTTCAAGGTTGTACCGTCTTCTCTAAATTAGACCTACCAGGAGCTTATAATTTGGTTCGCATTCGTGAAGGGGATCAATACAAAACTGCCTTTCGTACCAGATACGGACACTTTGAGTACGAAGTTATGCCTTTCGGCTTACCAACGCCCAGCCACATTCCCACTTTCTTAATGATATACTCTCGGAAGTCTTAGATAAATTCGCCTTTTCCTATATTGATGACATATTAATATTGTTTCTCAAACTAGGACGAACACATGACTCATGTTAATGTCGATTTTCTCACTGATCTTCCACCATCCTCTGGTTTCGACTCTATTATGACTGTTTCCGACCAATTTAGTAAAATGGTTCACTTTATTCCTGTTTCTGGTACTCCATCCGCTGAAGATATTGCCAATTTATTCATGAAACATATTTTCTCTTTACATGGATTACCTGCTTCTATTACATCAGATCGAGGAAGCCAATTTACCTCCCGATTTTGGAAAAAGCTTTTAGAATCATTAAATGTTAATTGCTTTTACTCGACTGCTCATCACCATCAAAGTAATGGCCAAGCGGAACGTATGAATGGTATTGTTTCCCAAGTTTTACGCTGTATTACATTTGAAAAACCAGCACTTTGGACTTATTATTTACCACTTGTTGAATTTGCTATTAATAATTCAGTTAACTCTACTACTTCTCAATCACCATTTGAAATTGTTTATGGCTATAAACTTAATTTTGATCCTTTTGTTTCCTCCCAACATGCTTCTAATGTTGCAGAATATACTACATTAGATTGGTCAAGCCACTTTAATAAAATTTACAATATTATTAATAAAAATAAATTAATTTACAAACAACAAGCTGATAAAAAACGCGCCACAGGCCCTGATTTTAAGGTTAATGACTATGTATGGCTGAATCTTGTTCCCTCCTCAAGAAGACCTAAAAAATTCGACTTAAGACGTTTTGGCCCCTACAAAATTATTGAAATGTTATCACCGGTCACAGCTAAACTAGAACTCCCTTCCGGTTCAAGATTCTCACCAATCGTTCACATTGAACGATTAGAAAAATTTCATTAGTCGTCTGGAATCCGACTTTGGAAGAGGACCGTGTCAATAATATATTAATAAATATAATAAAATTATTTTTTATTAATAATAATTAATAATTAAAATTTATTTCAAGCCTTAAACAATAATATATTAATAAATATAATAAAATTAATTTTTATTTAATAATAATTAATAATTAAAATTTAATTCAAGCCTCAAAAATAGTTTAAGAATAATTTAAATATTTTATCAATTTTATTATTAATAATTAGAATATTTTAGAAATTATTTTATTTCTGTAAAAATAATAATTATTAATGTATTAATAATATTTTTATGCTTTTAATAATTAATCATTTTCTATTACTAATAACTCATTTTCTATTAGTAATATTAGTTAGTTTATTTATATAGTTTAAATTTAGAAAAAAAAATATAAATATGAAGAAAAATCACTTTTATATTTTTTCTTCATAAAAGAGATTATCGTCTGAATAATCCAAATTGAAGATTTAACCATAATCTTTATTAATTAATTTTTTATATCAATAGTTAGAAACATTTATAAATTTAATTACTATTTAACTTTAATAAATAATAATATTCTTAAACTAAATTTTAAATAAAAAAGACAAAATTTATTACAAGCCACATTTAATGACTTTCAGCCTATTTCGTTTGTTTAACCTTTTGATACATAATAAATTAATTTTATCTAATAAAAAAATTTTATTTTTAAAGAAAAAATTATACTTAAAATATATTTTTAATTTAAAATTTGAAATTAAAATTATACATAAAATATATTTTTAAAATAAAATTTTATATAATATTATATGTTAAAAAAACCAAAAGCAAATAGATATATTCTATTTCTAAATAAACACATTATTATAACAATTAAATAATATTTTATTTTATATATTTTTTTTTTATTTTGCTTATTGTATAAAAACATCTACATATAAAATATGGAATAATTTCAATAATTATTATATCTTAAAACACTATAAATTAACATATATAATATATTGTAATATTTTTTATGCATATGAAGTTTATTCCAATTTATAACAAGTAAATTTATATATAAAAATATTTTATGTAAAATTAATATAAATATGTATATTTTATAAATAAATTTAAGCACTAATTTATTATTATTAAAAAAAGTAAAATAAAATGGCTTAGCATTTAATTATACATTTCAAGTATATAGCAGAAAGCAATGTATCCAAAAAAAATGTTGTACAAAAAATAATACCAATTAAAATATTTAAACTAAAATTTTAACAATTGTAACCAATGTTTTTTAAAGTTTGTTCTACACATTTGGTTTCACACTTTGATATCCGAGAAAAACCACAAATATTGATAAAGGCACCTGCTTATCCTCATTGAAAACATTGTCTCTTGTGGTGTAGAATCAAATTTTTCATCAATGAATTCATTATTATTATTATTATTATTATTATTATTATTATTATTATTATTATTTTATTTTCCAAAATTATAATAAAATATAAGGTAATTCTATTCCATTATCATTATGATCATTGAAAAGTTCAAAATCCAATACAGCAGCATTAATGTTTATATTAATTGACTTTATTTATTTAATTTAATTTTAATTATTAAAATTGATTTCACTTAAAATTATTCCAATTATCTTTTGTACAAGTATTTCTACGTAAATGATTCTTTAAATAGGGTATAGGGAATTTCGGCAATGTACATGAAATTTTTTGCATTGACAGGCCCTTTACGCCATATTTCATATTGTAAATGTATATAAATTTTTTAAGCCACAGTTATATAAAAAATTTTTAAGAGAGTTTATATACTAGTACTTGTATATTATTACATTTCTCATTTATTTTATTTTATTTTATTTTATTTTATTTTATTTCATTAGTATTATTTTGAAATGTTAAAATAAAATAAGAATGTAAATTATATATTTTTATAATAATGTAATATTGATATTAATAGGATTTAAATTTATAATTATATTGATATTGTTATTGTTATTGTTATTATTATTGTTATTGTTATGATATTAATAATAATTTTATATCTATATCTTATATTGATATAAGATTAATGAAATTTGAATTTAAAATATTTAAGCATTCAAACCATAATTCAATGATTTCATTTCTATTACATTTATTATTATTAATTAAATTAGACTCTGCTTCTTTGTACATTCCAATTAATATATTTATTTGATCAGTTCTTCTAACTATTTTTCTTTTTTTACTCCAAATTCCTTCATTTCTTCTTTGGTAATCATTAAAAGATAATGATTCTTCTTTTTTTAATTTATGAATTAATTTATAAAAAGTTGGTTTATTTTGAAATAATAATTTTAAATATTTACTAAATGACTCTGAAGCATTATTTGTTATATGCTCTATACCATTATAATAATTCCAATATTTTATATCATATCTCTGTAAATAAGTATCATTAAAATATTCTAAAAAATCTAAGAATTGATTATAATTGTTTTCTTGACATTCCCTTTTAATTTTATTGTATATATCAAATATATAATCCGGATTTATAAATGGAAAGTTTAAAATAGCTTTATAATACATGTATATATATTTATTATCTTCTATTTCTTTATAACATAATTTATTTTTATTAATTTTAATGATCTTTTATAATGCCATACACAATATCTAATGTTTAAATTAGGAAAGGTTTTCTTAATTGCATTAGATATTGCTTTTTCAAAATCACAATGGAAATACTTTGGAGTAATAATAATATTATTTTTATATTTTTTCAAATATTTATTTATTTCTTCAAATAATGTTTCATATGTCGTTTGTTTTTTATTATTTAATATTGAAAATGATGTAGTGTAAAAACTATTTACTTCTGGAACATATGCTCTTGTTATAAACGCTTAATTACTAAATATTGATGCGATATAAAAAGTTCCATCATTTTCATTGTATTTAATAAATATTTCTGCTTGAAATGGTGATTAAAAAATTAAGATATTTGAATTTTTGAATATCATAAATTTTTGTTTTATATTATTCAGATTCATCCGGGATTTCATCAAAATTTGTTATTATATTATAAGGTAATTTTTTATTTATATATCTTGTTGTTTGGGATCTAACTGTATTATATTAAGGACATATAAAACCTATTTCTTCTGATATTTCGTCAAAAATACGCTTTGGATTTATTTCAAAAGGGATTGAACTTTTTCTAATATCATCTTTAATATTATGTTTTACTAATGAAATTGATACATCAAATTCTTTCTCTGAATGATTATGTAAATTTTCATATTCTATTATTTCATTTTTTTTATTTAAAATAATGAAAGATTTACATTTATTTACTGTTTTATATTCGGTAAAATAATATACTTTTAAATTATCCTTCTTTATGTACCGTAAATTAAATTTATATTTCCTATTTATAACTACTTGTTCTTTTCCTTTATTGGTTTCACTAAATTCTATTTTTAAATTTTCCATCATTTATAATAAGAACTTTTAACTAAATATTTTAAATTGATCAATTTATTTTTTTAATCCAATTTTTACTTATTTAATTTTTTATTTTATTTTATTTTATTTTATTAATATTATTTTGAAATGTTAAATAAAATAAAATTCAATAAAAAAAAATAAAATAAATAAAAAATAAACCCTTGAAAAATAAAATTAAATATCTTTATATATATAAAATTGATTATAATTTCAATATTATTTATATAACCCTTATATTTAAATATATATATTTTTTGGGAATGGCCCATTTCACCAAGTGGCGTTAAAGTGTCGTTAAAGTGGCGTATAAAAATTGTTCCAATGACAAGTAATACATATACGAATGAATAAATAATAAATAAGTAAATATAAAATGGCGTATTAAAAATTATATAAAAAAATTAACCTTTATATTTTTTAAAAATAAAACGTTCATTTATATAAATTTTTCTTTGAATAAATAATATTCTTTTAAAAATATTGAAACATATGTTTAACACTTGAATTATAAATATAAATTTTAAATTTCACTTAAATTAATATTTTATTTATTTCATAATTTAAATAAAAAAAAAATATTAATAAAAAGAAGATGTCACTAATAAATTGGATCATGTTTAGCAACACTTTTACTTTAATGTTAATGAAATATAATATAAATTTGACTCTTTGAATCAACAACAAATAAAATATTGATTTTAATAATATAATATTTTATTATTTAACCTAAATTTTTATTAATTTAATTTATAAGCCAATATAATACATTTAAATAATACGTTATTTTAATGCGCAGTACATTTACGAAATAAATTGCCGAAATGCACACTTCCCCTTTAAATAATCACTTCTTGTAAATGATTTTTTACAAATTATACATTTATAAGGCTTTATATCTAAATGTTTTCTTTTATGTCTTTCTAAATCATATTTTCTATTAAATACTTTATTACATTATCAAAAGGTTAAACAAACGAAATAGGCTGAAAGGAATGTGGTGCATTTCGCAATCGTGCATTTCGGAATCGTGCATTTCGGAATTGTGCATTTCGGAATCTGTGGCGCATGAAATTTTATATATTAAATAAATGAATAAATAAATAAATAATAATTAAAAATTATAATTAATAATTACAAATTAAAAAATGGAATAAAATGAAATAAAAATAATTAAAAAAATTATAATAAAATCAAAGAATTGAAAAAAAAATACAAAAGAATACAAAAAAAATTTAAAAAAGAAAGATTCAAGTTCTTTAACTTTTACAAACAAACAAAAATCATATTTTTTCAAAGTCTTTTATTTTATTTAATATTTTATAATATTTTTCATTTATATTTAAAATTATTTATATAAAATATTTTAATTTATTTTATTATTAAATTGTAATAATAATAACTAAAATTTTAATAAAATAATAAAAAATAAAAAAATATTTATTTAATGATTTTTTAAACATAATTGATATTATTATTTTTGCTAAATAAGATTGACATTGATATTAATAATATTTTTATACTAAAAAATTTGATATTGATATTAATAATAATATTTTTATACTAAAAATTTTGATATTGATATTAATTATATTTTAATTATAGTTAAATAGATCAGTTTTAGATATAATTTAGCTAAAAACTAGCTAAAAAAATCTTAAAGTAATTTTATTTCCTTATATTGTTACAAGAACAATAATTAAGCATAACATATAATATAAAAAGGTTAGAAAAATACTAATTTATAATAAAAAATTAGTATTTTTTATTATTTAAATCAATTAAGCAATTATACCATAATTCAACAATATCTTTTTTATCATATAGAAAATTTTTTCTTGTGAAACAATCTTGAGTAGTACAACAAAAATTTGTGATAAAGTAATCAAAATAATTTAGAGTCTACTCATAAAAGGGTTGCACAATAAAATAAAATGATAATACTATCAAAATTCTTGTTGTGTAACTCTGAGAAAGGTAACACAATAAAAATTTTTAATAAATTGAGATAAATAATATAATAATAAATAAATAATAAACCTATATATACTAAAGAAAATGCTAACATACAATCAAAAGTTATATATGAATTATTAGATACTATTATTACATGAGATAAATAAAAATTAAACTAAGCTAAAATACGTTAATAAAATAAGGTTTTTAAAGTTACGTAAAACGTACTAAAACATTTTTTATTATTTAAATCAATTAAGCAATTATACCATAATTCAACAATATCTTTTCTATCATATCCATTATAAATATAATCTTTTTCCATATATTTATAATTTTCAATTATATTTTTTATTTCATCAGTCTTTCTAATTATTTTTTGTTTTTTTCTCCAGATTCCATTAATTCTCCTTTCGTAATCATTGTAGGATAAGGATTCTTCTTTTTTTAATATATAAATTAATTTAAAAAATGAAGGTTTTTTTGGAAATAAATTAAGTAATTATTAAAAGATTCTGAAGCATTATTTGTTATATGCTCTATATTCTTATAATAATTCCAATTATTAGTATTATATTTATGTAAATAATTATTTTTAAAATATTCTAAAAATTCCAAAAAATAACTACTCCAAAAAATTGCTATAGTTATTTTTTTTGCATGCACTTTTGATTTTGAAATAAATATCAAATATATATTCAGGATTTATAAAAGGCAAATTTGAAATAGCTTTATAATATACATATACATCATTATTATTATCTACTTCATTAAAACATAATTTATTTTTTTGTTTCTCTAAAGATTTTTTGTAATGCCAAACACAATATTTGATATTTAAATTAGGAATAATTTTTCTTGAGGCATTGGATATAGCTATTTCAAAATCACAGTGTAAATTAATTTGGGTAGTTATACTATTTTCCCTAAATTTATTTTTTTTATTATTTCTTTAAATAATGTTTCATATGTGGCCTCTTTTCTATTTTTTAATATAGAAATTGAAGTAGTATAAAATTTATTTAATTCCGAAACGTAAGTTCTTGTTATAAATACTTGGTAGCTAAACTTAGGCGCTACATAAAAAGTACCATCAGCAAATATATCTTCATAATATTTCGAAAATAATTTTGCTTGAAATGGTGATTGAAAAATTATTATATTAGGATTTTTGAATATCATAAAATCCTCTCCTCTTTCTGTTTTATAATATATTGATTCATTTGGAATTTCATCAAATGTTGTAATATCTGTATGTATTTGCTTATTTATATTTCTAAGTATTTGGGATCTAATTGTATCATATTCTGGACATATGAATCCCATGTTTTGAGAAACTTCCTTATATATACGCCTTGGTTTTAAATCCATTGGAATTATGCTTTGTCTGATTTCCTCTTTAATTTTATGCTTTATTAGTGATAGAGATGCATCAAATTCTTTTTCAAGATGATTATGGAAACTTTCATATTTTAAAATTTCATTTTTATCATTTAAAATAATGAAAGATTTACATTTATTTGCTGTTTTGTATTTTGTGCATCTGTATACTTTTGAATTATCTTTTTTTTTAAGTGAAAAATTAAATTTATATTTTTTATTAATAATGAGTTGTTTTTTGCCTCTATTGGTTTCACTAAATTCAATTTTTTCAATTTCCTCCATTTATAATTATAATATAGTAACTAATTATTTTTTTATTAATAACCGTTTAAAAAAATATTAAAAAAATTATTTATTAATTATTATTTAATTAATTATTAATTTATCATATATTTATATATTTTTTTAAATAATTGCTAAATAAATATTAAATAATTATTATTTATTTATTTATTTATAAATTAATTATTTAGTATTTATTTATTTATTTATTTATTTATTTATCATATATTTATATGTTTTTTTTTAAATAATTGAAAAATAAATAATAAATAATTATTATTTATTTATTTATTAATTAATTATTTAGTATTTATTTATTTATTTATTAAATATTTATATATTTATTATTTATTTATTTAATAATTATAATTATTTAATAATTAATTAATTAATTATTTATTTATTTATTTATTATTTATTACAATATTTATTTATTTAATAATTATAATAGTTTTATTTATTTAATGATAACAGAACAAGTCCTTTTTTATATACAATTTTTAACAAAATATTATTTAAAAGATTATTAATAAAATAATATTTAATTTTATTTAATTATTTATGTATTTATTTATTTATTTATTTATTTATTCTTTATTACAATAATTATTTATTTAATAATTATAATAGTTTTATTTATTTAATGATAACAGAACAAGTCTTTTTTTAAATAATATTTTTAACAAAATATTATTTAAAAGATTATTAATAAAATATTATTTTGATTTTATTTTATTTTGATTTTATTTAGTTATTTATGTATTTATTTATTTTTGATAAATGTGGCTATAAAATATTTTATCATCAAGCCACATACAATAATGTACGATTCCGAAATGTACTTCTCCCGATTCATATATATAAGAAATTCCTTTTTCGGAAGTGAGTTTCCTTTTATAGGAAAAGTAGTACATTATATATATTAAATTACGTGTAGTTTTACGTTTTGTAATGCCGATTACGTAATTAACTTTTTTCGCAAAACTTTTTATATATATATATGCTATAGTATAGAGAGAGTGAAAGTGGAATACATTAACATAAGGTTGTACGAATGTTTAAAAACCTTAATTTAATGTATGAAATTTTTATAATATTTAGTATTTCGGTATTAAACTTTTATATACTATCACATATCTCATGTAACTCCTACATTCTCATGTAAATTTTATATTACACAAATAAGAAATGAATAAAGTCATAACATAAAACTAAAGCCTAACCCTATTATATATATATAAACAAAAAAAAATATTTTCTTATGTATATATAAAGTAAACAAAAAAATTTTATATATATATATCAAAAGGTTAAACAAACGAAATAGGCTGAAAGTTATTAAATGTGGCTTGTAATAAATTTTTTTTTTTTTTTTTTTTTTTAAAAATTTAGTTTAAGAATATTATTATTTATTAAAGTTAAATAGTAATTAAATTTATAAATTGTTTCTAACTATCGATATAAAAAATTAATTAATAAAGATTATGGTTAAATCTTCAATTTGGATTATTCAGACGATAATCTCTTTTATGAAGAAAAAATGTAAAAGTGATTTTTCTTCATATTTATATTTTTTTTTCTAAATTTAAACTATATAAATAAACTAACTAATATTACTAATAGAAAATGAGTTATTAGTAATAGAAAATGATTAATTACTAAAAGCATAAAAATATTATTAATACATTAATAATTATTATTTTTACAGAATAAAATAATTTCTAAAATATTCTAATTATTAATAATAAAATTGATAAAATATTTAAATTATTCTTAAACTATTTTTGAGGCTTGAATTAAATTTTAATTATTAATTATTATTAATAAAAAATAATTTTATTATATTTATTAATATATTATTGACACGGTCCTCTTCCAAAGTCGGATTCCAGACGACTAATGAAATTTTTCTAATCGTTCAATGTGAACGATTGGTGAGAATCTTGAACCGGAAGGGAGTTCTAGTTTAGCTGTGACCGGTGATAACATTTCAATAATTTTGTAGGGGCCAAAACGTCTTAAGTCGAATTTTTTAGATCTTCTTGAGGAGGGAACAAGATTCAGCCATACATAGTCATTAACCTTAAAATCAGGGCCTGTGGCGCGTTTTTTATCAGCTTGTTGTTTGTAAATTAATTTATTTTTATTAATAATATTGTAAATTTTATTAAAGTGGCTTGACCAATCTAATGTAGTATATTCTGCAACATTAGAAGCATGTTGGGAGGAAACAAAAGGATCAAAATTAAGTTTATAGCCATAAACAATTTCAAATGGTGATTGAGAAGTAGTAGAGTTAACTGAATTATTAATTGCAAATTCAACAAGTGGTAAATAATAAGTCCAAAGTGCTGGTTTTTCAAATGTAATACAGCGTAAAACTTGGGAAACAATACCATTCATACGTTCCGCTTGGCCATTACTTTGATGATGATGAGCAGTCGAGTAAAGGCAATTAACATTTAATGATTCTAAAAGCTTTTTCCAAAATCGGGAGGTAAATTGGCTTCCTCGATCTGATGTAATAGAAGCAGGTAATCCATGTAAAGAGAAAATATGTTTCATGAATAAATTGGCAATATCTTCGGCGGATGGAGTACCAGAAACAGGAATAAAGTGAACCATTTTACTAAATTGGTCGGAAACAGTCATAATAGAGTCGAAACCAGAGGATGGTGGAAGATCAGTGAGAAAATCGACATTAACATGAGTCCATGGTTTGGAAGGAGTATCGGATAATTGAACAAGTCCGTATGGCGCATGATTTTTATCTTTAGTTGTGACGCAGCGAATACAATTTTTTACAAAGGTATCGACATCTTCATTTAAATTTGGCCAATAATAATATCTTGCGAGTAATTCTTCTGTCTTCTTGTTGCTAAAATGTCCAGCTACTGGATTGGAATGATATTGATTCATAATGTCATAGTGAAGTTCCTTAGGCAAATAAATCCTATAGTTATAATATAAAATATCGTTAATTAATTCAAAATTTTTATTATTATTGTTATTACCTTTAATTAAATCAATAATCTTTAATATTTCCGGATTGCTTGAGTAAAGATTTTTAATAATATCGAAAAAATCACAGTTATTAACAGAGGAAGTAATAAGTCCAACAAAAAAATCTGGGCGTCTCGATAAAATATCTGCCTTTTTATTTGAGGCTCCATTTCTGTATACAATTTCATAATTAAATTTTGATAAGAATTCGTACCAACGAATTTGACGATCGGATAATAAATCGGCTCTTTTAGGAAACTTGAGATTACGGTGGTCGCAATAAATCTTAAAAGGGAATTTTGCACCTTGTAAATGATTTCTCCATTCTTTAAGGGCGGCAATAATGGCGAGAAGTTCCTTATCATATACGTCATATCTTGTTTCGGAATTTTTTAACCCTTTGGACATAAAGGCGCAGGGATGTAAAACGTTATTATTGTCGTACTGTGAGAGTACCGCACCAATTGCGAAATTACTGGCATCGGTTTCTAAAATAAATGGTCTAGAGTGGTCAGGAATTCTAAGAATAGGCTCGGACGTGAATTTCTCCTTAATGAGGGCGAAGGCTTGGTCTTTTTCTTTAGTCCAATTGAAAGGAACGTTTTTACGTATTAGTTTATGAAGTGGCTGAGCAATCTTAGAAAAGTCCTTAATAAAGCGGCGGTAAAAATTGGCTAATCCTAAGAATTGTTGCACTTCTTTGACGTTTCTAGGTATGGGCCATTTACAAACAGCGTCGACCTTGTCCTTGCACATAGAAATTCCATTGTTAGAAATAATATAGCCTAAAAATTCGATTTGATTTTTAAAAAATTCGCATTTTTTTAACTTACAGTATAATCCATTTTTTAATAAAATATTTAAGACAGTCTTAACATGAGTAATGTGTTCGTCCCTAGTTTTAGAAAATATTAATATGTCATCAATATAGGAAAAGGCGAATTTATCTAAGACTTCCGAGAGTATATCATTAAGAAAGTGTTGGAATGTGGCTGGGGCGTTGGTAAGACCGAAAGGCATAACTTCGTACTCAAAGTGTCCGTATCTGGTACGAAAGGCAGTTTTGTATTGATCCCCTTCACGAATGCGAACCAAATTATAAGCTCCTGGTAGGTCTAATTTAGAGAAGACGGTACAACCTTGAACTCTATCTAATAAGTCTCTAATCAGAGGCAAAGGATAGGCATTCTTGATTGTGGCGTCATTTAGATTTCTGTAGTCAATTACCAAACGTTGAGATCCATCTTTCTTGGGGACAAAAAAGGTTGCGGCTCCAAAAGGTGATTTAGAACGTCGAATAAAACCATATCTAAGATTTTCTTCAAGATAAATCCTTAAACATTCTTCTTCTTCAACAGTTAATGAATAAATTTTACTATAGAAAGGTATCGTATTAGGTTTTAAATCTATGGCGCAGTCGTAAATGCTGTGTGGCGGAAGCTCCTTTGGTTTACGTTCATCAAAAACTTCTTTAATTTCCATAAGTTCTTCTGGAATTTTGGGTTGTGTTTCTTCTTTAGGATTTAAATCTTCTTCGTCTGAATCATACAATTCATCTGTAGAAATAAAATCTTTAATTAAATTAACATTATTATGTTCGGATAATTCATCAGCAAATTGTAATCGTAATGTATCGTCAATGTAGTAAATGTGTGGCTTATTATTTAATATGTAATCGTAACCTATGATTCCTACATAGTTTTCTAATTGAATAATATAAAAGGTAGTGTCACTAGAATGATTTTCATAGCTAAGTTTTAGTGGTTCTGTTTTTCCAAAAACAACGGAAGATCCATTAATACCATTAACTTGTTTTAAGTTTTCATCTTTAATTATTTTGATATTATTTTCTTCTACAAAATTTTTACTTAAAAAGGACTTACAAGCACCAGTATCGAATAAAAGTGGCGCATCAATAATTTTATATCATGGTGTATATTGAAATTAAGAATTGGACCAGATTGTTCATTTTGTGGGTCCATACAAGGAA
>MCFG01000670.1:0-16947 GCA_002104895.1 Anaeromyces robustus | reverse complement strand
TATTTAGAACAAAACATTTTTAAATATAAAGTTATTACTTTTCATTTTTTTTTTTATTTTTTTTTTTTGAAATTTAACTTTTAGATATTATAAATAGTGTTATATGTGCTATAAACATAATAACTAAATATATTGAAATATATATAAAAGCTCTATTAAATGTAACAGTTAATATATTATATAAATTTAATCTATATAATTTAATAAAATTAATTTAAATAAATTTCCTCCATTTTCTTTTTTTTTTTTTTTTCAAAGAATTCATTTGATTTCACTGCTATTTTTTGTTTTTTCCTCATATATATAATAATCATTTCTGAATTTATTATTTAGATATTTATAAAAGACTATTTCTTTTAATATATTTTTTTTCATCACTTTTTTAACATTATACTGAATATAAATTTAAATTTTTGATCAAATTAAAATGGCATTAACTTTTAGTGATATATTCAAGTTCTTTTTTGCTATTATTTTCCCACCATTAGGTGTATTTCTTGAAAAGTAACTTTTTTATAATTATATTTTATTAATATAATTGATAAATAAATATAAATTTATACTAAAATTTATATTAAATATTATTTTATATATATAACATAACAGAGGATGTGGTAAAGATCTTTTAATTAATGTTTTATTGACTATATTAGGTCTATATATATGTGGAATCATACATGCATGTAAGTATAATATATATTTTAACTATTATTGATTATTATAACATATATATAAATATTGAAGTTTTAAATTATTTAAAAAAGTCAATTAACATTTAATCTTAACTTTGATATGATTATTTATAAATTTTATAACAAAAGTTTATATCATCTGCCGCTATTAAATTATAAATGTAAAAAAGTTAAAACAAAAGCTTTTTTATTTAAAATTTAAAAAGCTTTTATTTTTATATTTTATGTTATTATTTTGTAAAATAGTTTTACTATATATATTATATTATATTATTATAGTTATAATTTTTTTTATTAATTTAATTTTTTATATACGTATTTTATAAATATTACATAGTATTATAAAACCAATTTATATAACATCCACATTAATAATATTAACCCTAGTTAATTTTTAAATACCATGATTCTAATCCTTATATATGGTTAGATTATTTCAAAATTACCCATTTTTATTAATAACTACATAATACATAAAATACAATTTAATTAATGTACAATAATAATTATTTTAATGTAATTAAAATTTTTAATCTTTTAAAAAAAAAAAAAAAATAAGAAAAAAGAAAATTATTACTTTTAATATTTTTTTTCAGTAAAGAGAAAATAATTTAAGTTTATGTTCAAAATAATAGCAATAAAAGTAATTTTATTTATATAATAAGTATTATTATTATAATAATTATTATATAAATATATATATTAAAATAAGAAATAAATTATTTATTTTATTTAATATTTATATATAAAATAAAAAAAGATATTTCTTTTTAAAAAAAAAAAAAAAAATACATATATAATTTTTTTTCTTTCTTTCTTTTTCCTTTTTTATTAGTAAATTTTTAAATAATTTATTTCGTTAAGTTACAAATTATTTTATAATAAATATTTAATGTAATATATAATATAAATAATTTGTTTTTTTCATAATAGGAAGAATATATTAAGTAAATGCATTATATCTTATTTAAATATTTTATTAAATAATATTTGGAAGATAATTATAATAATAATAATAATAATAAAAAGAAAGAAACGGTATAATTTTATACGTAGAATTTTTAATTATACTTAATGCTATTATACAATTTTTTAATTATAAATATAAAAATATCTTTATTTAAGTGCAATAAACAAAAATTAATATCATAATGGGAGATGAATCTGAAGGTAATTTTAAAAATTTAAAAATTTATATACTCTGGAATTATAAGAAATTTATATATATATTTTATGTGTAATAATATATATTTATTATTATTTATATTTCTTGTACAGTGCGAAAAGTAACTGAAGGTGATATTGTTTATGAGTTAAACGGTATGTAATATATTTACATTATATATATTTCGTATATATGAATATTTATGTTTATATATATATTTCCTTATTTTTTTGAAATGTTATTAGATACTGTATATCTTGCGTAAGTTATATTTTTATTTTTATACATATATATATACTATTATTATTATTATTATTTTGTAGTAATATAAAGTAGTTTTATTAAAATTTTTTATTACCATAAAATATCATTAATATACTTAAAATAATTTCTGTTACATTTAGACCTGAGAACGTTAATGAAGCCTATTATTTAGGCAGAATTATGGAATTTGTTAAAGATCAGAATAATTGTACAACTCAGGCAAAGATTGCTTGGTACTTAAGACCGAGAGATATATTAGGAAAAAAGAAGAATTTTGATTCTAGATTATTACGTAATTTTAATTTATTATTATTATTATTATTAATTATTATTTTTTTTAAATAGAAAGAAATTTCATATTAGATTAATACATTTAATATAAGAAATTGCTTTAATTTTTAATTGTTATAATTGCTTTTATCGTTTTTTATTATTAAAAATTCAATGAAATTTCAATTTATTATATTGAAAATTGTTATTGTATTTGTTTTTTGTCTTTTTTTTATTATTAAAAATTCAATGAAATTTCAATTTATTATTTTTGAAATTATTATTGTATTGTTTTTTTGTCGTTTTTTTTATTATTAAAAATTAATGAAATTTCAATTTATGATTTTTGAAATTGTTATTTATAATAAAATTTTATTTATTTTTTTTCTTTCTCTTTTTCTTAATTTTATTAATTACATATTATTTGGTATAAATTATATTAATATATATATAAATATTCATATACGCCACCTATTTAATATGTATATATAGTTGCTACAATGCATTATGATGTTAATCCAATATCAAGTATTAGAGGAAAATGTACAATCAAACATACGAGTCATATAGAAGATTTAGAAGCTTATAAACAACAGGAAGATACTTTTTATTATATAAATTATATGATAGATATAGTCAAAGATTATATGATGTGGTACCTGTTGAAGAAATTAGAAATTTATCAGATACTTTAATTCAAGCATTTTATCCATATAAATTTATTATTGTAGATGATGGAAAAGCTTCAGATTTTGTTGAAAAAAGAGAATGCGCTGTTTGTGAAAAATGGGTAGATAATGATGTTTTATTGGATTGTTTACATTGTCATCGAAAATTTCATATGTATTGTATAGATCCACCATTAACTAAAAAACCACCTAAAGGGTATGCATGGGAATGTTTAGATTGTTTAGGTATTTTAGCTGATTTAAAAGAAGAAGAGGAAAACGAAAATAATGGTTTAAATATGGATGAATTTCGAAATATTCATCATAATATAAAAGATCGTAAAAAAATATATATAGAAAAATTGAAAAAAATTATTGAATCTGCTAAAGCAAAGGAGAAAAAAAACGAAATTTTACCTAAACGTAATATCATACCTCCTAATGCTGGTATAGTTTAATAATGGATTATTTTATAATCTTTTTTTAATTTTTTTTTTAAAAATATATTTTAGATGCATATAAATATATATATATATATATTTTTAAAAATTATTTTATTTTTATTTTTAAAAAATATATTTTATATGCATATATAAATAATATATATATATATTTAATAATTATTTTATTAAATTTAAATTAAAATCATTTTTTTAATATATATTATAATTTATTTTATATTAATATATTATTATTATTACTATTATTATTATATTTTTTTAATATTAAAAAAGATCAATTTGAAGAACCAAAATGGCCTTATATTTATTTCGGTGACATATCACGAAGATATTCTTTTTTAAATGGTAAATTTATAAATAATAATAATAATTCTAAATATATATAATATATATAATTATAATGTTTTAATTTTGTTATATATTAATTTCATTCACATTTTCATCTTTAATATATACCTTTAATATTTTTATTTATTTATATATATATCTTTTTTTTTTTTTTTTTTTTTTTTCATTGATATAAATAGATAATTTAGACCCAACTGATATTTTCCCAAAAACATGTAGTAGGACAGGGAAAAAATATCAATCAGAGATACCTGATCTTCTTACACCAGAAGAAATTGAAGAGGAAAAAAAATAAATCTTGATGAACAGATAACTAAATATGATGCTTCATTAGAAAATGAAAATCAAGAACGCTCTCATAATAATAATTCTAAAAGTAAGGGTAGAAAAAAACGTGGAAAATTTAAAGGTATATTTTTAATAATTTTATATTTATTATATAAAACCATTTAAATTACACACAGATTAAATTATTATTATTATTCATTAATAAATTATTATAATATATATTATATATTTATTTAATTTAATTTATTATTTTTTTTAATTTTATATCAAATTATATTTATTTAATAATAATACTAATGTTATTCTCTTGTATATATATATTTACATTGGTATTATTATTATTATTATTTTTTCTTAATTATTAATTATCTATATTATAGAGGAAACACCTGTTGGTTTACGTGGAAGTAAATATGAATTAGTATATTCCAAACCTGATGATTGGGAAGATGAAAAAGTTAATAATTATGTAAAAAATGTAAAAGAATGTCATCCAGAAATACAGAATATGGATTTATTTGATCGTGCTTTATTAGAATTACATAAAAATAATTATGATATTGATAACTCATTTTCTATCATGAAGAAAATTACATTGAAAGATTTAGATTTACCAACATGGTCAAAAACAGAAATTAAACAATTTGAAAATGGAATTGTAATAATAATTATAATAAAATTTTATTTATATATATTTATTTATTATGATAATTAATATATATTTTATTCTATATGTATTAATATATATATTGATTTTTTTGAAATTTATTTTATTTTATTTTATTTTTTTTATGGATTTAATTTAGATTAAATATGGTCATGAATTACAATATGTAAAACAGGAAGTTCCAACAAAAAGAAGAAAGGATGTTGTTCAATATTTCTATAGATGGAAAAAAACTAAAAGATATAGATTAATTTATTCACAATTTTGTAAAGTTCACAGACCTGGGTAAATTTCATATAAAATAAAATAAAATAATTAATATAATATTATATTAGATTATTGAATTAATAAATAAATAAAAAGAAAAAAAAATATTAGCGATATATATATATATAAACCATTTTTATAATTATTCTAATTACATTATTAATATTTTTTATATGTTATTATTTTTATAGAAAAGTATTTGCTGATTTAGAGAATAATTCAGATGATAAAAATAAAGATAAAGATAATAAAGATAATATAAAAAAAGAGGAAGATAATGGTAAAGAATTAACAAATGACAAAACTGATAATGATACATCAAAAATAAATAAAGAAAATAATGAAGCAAATAATAATAAAAAGATGAAGAAAATGTTAAAAGTAGTATTAATAAAGATGATAATGATGATGAAGATGAAGATGATGAAAATAAACTTCTCAAAACTGAAAGTATTATGTGTAGTAATTGTAATGAAATTGTTTTAATTAATGAAAATAGTATTTCGAAAACTATGTGTGAAGAATGTTTAATTTACTGGTTAAAATATTATACCCCAAAACCAGTTCATGATAAAAAGAATAAAGATAATGGTAATTAATATCTTTATATTATATTATAATAACAAATATTTATATGTATATTATTTTATTATTTATTAATATTGTTATATATAATTATATTTAACTTATAACATATATAATATATTTAAATTTTATTTTGCTCTGCATTTAAATATATTATATTTTTATTATTTATTTATTTTAGGTAAATTGAAGAGAAAACGTGAAGAAGAAAAACAAAAAATAAAAAAACGTAATACTAAAAAAGTTAGATCACAGTCACAGGTAATAGAATATAGAATTTATAATTATAATATATATATTTATATTTTTAATAATTTTATTTATTTATTTATTTATTTATTTATTTATTTATTTATTTATTTATTCATATATTATATTTAATAAATTTAAAATTTTTAATATATATAATGAATTAATATAAATGAATATTTTCAATAAATATTATTAATATTTAAATAAAATAACAACATCAACAACAATGTTAATAATAAAAAAGTTATCATCATCTGAACATGAACTTTCAAATTCCGAAGAAATAGTTAAATTTAAAAATGAGAATTTGCAACAAGTGGAAGAACCAGAACCTGAAGAAATTATTATACCATGTAGTATATGTTTAGATTCATATGATACTCATTGGAATCCAATTGTCCAATGTTCAGTTTGTAAATTAAGAGTACATAAAAGTATGTTTTATTTATTTATTTATTTATTTATTTATTCATTTATTTATTATTAATATATATAAAAATACTCAAAATCTATATTTTTTTTATATTATATATATATCTAGGTTGTTATGGTATAATTGAAGAGGAAACAATGAATTGGCAATGTTCAAGATGTAAAAATAAGGATAATCAACGCTCATCAATGGTATTATTATATTATATTTATTGTATAATAATAATAATATTATTATTATTATTGATATTTATATTAATAATTATAATTTTTATAAAATAATATATTATATATATATATAAAGAATTATACTTGCGTTTTATGCAATATTAAGAAAAATGAAGAAGAAGATGCTGTAAAATTGACATTCTCGAATAATTGGGCTCATGTATTATGTTCGTTATTTATACCTGAAGTAAAATATGGCAATACAAGGACTATGGAACCTATAGAATTTATTAATTTAATAGATGAAAAGAAATGGAAAAAAGTAAAAAAAAAAATTATTAATTATATAATTTTTGCTATTAGTATAAATTAAATAATTTTATTAATATATATGTTTATATTATTATTATTATTTACTAAATATATAGAAATGTTGTATATGTGATGAATCTTACGGTGTTTGCGTTACATGTCATTGGAAAGGATGTTCAAAATCTTTTCACGTAACATGTGCATCAACAAATCATCAAAGATTTTCAATAGAAGAGAGTGGTAGAAATGGTAATCTTTATGCAGCTATTTATTGTTTTGACCATACTAAGGCATTATTAGTAAGTATTTATTTAAATATGTATATAAAATAAATTTATAATTTTTTTTTTTTTTTTTAATTTAATTTTAATTTTTTTTATTAATAATATTATTATATTATATTATATTAAATAAAAGGAGAATGAATCAAGTTCAGAAATGGAATTATCAAGTGATGATAAATTGATGAAATTTAATGAAGGATTAAATATTACAGAAGATATAAAAAATTTATTCAAGAATATAAACAAATTTCAAATAATAAAAATTATAATAATATAGTTAGTCAAATTATACCAGAAATTTGTAAATGTCATATAAATAATACAACTGATATTATATTTGATGATGATAAGATGAATGAAATACAAAATCCTGATGATGATAATATTATTCAATGTAGAAAATGTAATGAAAAGATTTCACCGGTATGGTGGAAAAGAAAAGAATTATTAGAAATGATTAATGAATTAATTGATGAAGAATTTGATATTGAGGAAGAAGAAGAAAAAGAAGAAGAAGAAGAGGAAAAAGAAAAAGATAAAGAAGATGAAAAGAATAAAAAGAATGAAGAAATAATAGAAGATAAAATGGAAATCGATTCAAATGAACATTCTTTAATAAAAGAGAAAGCTAAAAAAGAATGTATTAACTATCTAAATCATTTTTATATTTAAACAACAGCAATAACTATAACAATCATGATAATAATGGTGATAATGGTTATATATCACTTGTCTCAGATTCAATTAATCATGAATCTGATAATATAACCCATAATAATGATTCTAATAATAATAATAATAATAATAATATAATAATAATAATAATAATAATAATAATAATAATAATAATTCTAATAATAATAATTCTAATAATGATTCTAATAATAATTCTAATAATGATTCTAATAATAATTCTAATAATAATTCTAATAATAATTCTAATAATGATTCTAATAATAATTCTAATAATGATTCTAATAATGATTCTAATAATAATTCTAATAATAATTCTAATAATAATTCCAATAATAATTCCAATAATAATTCCAATAATGATTCCAATAATAATGATATTAATGATGAAAATAATTCTTTGTCATCTTTAATTTCTGATAAAAGCTTATATTGTCATAAATGTTACTGGATAATAAAAGAAAAAATTATTGACCAATTGACAAAATATGAAACTTTATAATAGTGAAAATTGCTAATCATCAACTATCTCTTTTATTAATGAAATCATATAATCATTCGTTTTTTATTATTATTAAATATTCAATAATTAATATATAATATCATTTCTTTTATATTTTTTATTCTTCTTTTTTACATTTTTTTTAAATAATCTAATTAATATATCCTTTAAAAAAAAAGAATAAATATATCTACATATATTTATTTTTTCATTTATTATTATTAATTTCTTTTTATATATATATTTAAATTATTAGATTATTAGAATATAATATATATTATTTTTTTGTTTTTATATTTAACATTTTTTTTTTCTTTTCTTTTTCATTTAATTCTTATTTTCATTTTCATTTATAAACTGTAATATTACAATTTTAATTGATTATTTATTAAAGTTTTTTATTTTTTATTTTTTATATTTATTTATTAATTTATATTAATTTATTTTATTTTTTTTTTTTTCAAAATAGTGTATATACGAAATTTTTATAATATTAATATAATACATATATATATTTAATTATTTATCATGATTTATTTGTTTTTAATTTTATTTTCTTTTTCATTATAAATATAGATTAATATATTTATGTAATAATTTTAATTTTACTATAAATGTTAAATATTTTTAAATACATTAAACAAAGATAATATCAAAAAAAAAAAAAAAAAAAAAAAAAAAAATAAATAAAAGATATATTATAATAATAAAAATTTTTAATTATTTAAAAAAAATTTTTTTACTTCAATTATGATTAATAATGATTGGTAAAAATCAATCAAAATTTAATTTTCTGTTCTATTTTTTATTTATTTTAAATAAAAATTTATATAAAATTATATAATTATATAATTATTTTTTATAAAAAAAAATTATTATTAGTATTATTTTTTTTTTAAAAGGATAGAGTATAAAAAAAATGTTAATTACTTATTGTTTTGAATATGCTGAAAGTGATAAATCAAAAGTACACTTATTTTATTATTATTTTATTATAAATATTTAAGATTAGTATAATAGTTTTAAATTTAATATGTATAAAATTGAGATTTCATAATTAATTTTTTATATATTTTATATTTTGAATTAGTGTGCAGAATGTAATAAAGCTATTAAACGTAATGCTTTAAGAATTGGTGAATTATCTCGTTTTTCAAAAAAGGTATTTATAATAAATATATATATTATTTTTATTTATTAAATTCTTTTTATAATTTTTTTTTTTATTGTCGCTTTATTCAAAATTTACCTCCAAGATTTTATAACCAATTTATAATTTTTAAAATATTATTATTTAATAGGTAAAGAAGAGTATGGCAACATACAGGTATTATTAAATAATAATAATAATAATAATAATAACAATAATAATAATAATAATAATATTTTTAGTTATTATTTTTTTAAATAAAAGTTGTATTAATTTATTTAATGTATATAAATTTTCAATTTATGTTATTAAAATTTATTTTAATTTTTTTATTTTAATTTTAAGATGGTGGCATTTCGATTGTTTCAAGGTTCATAATATAAAAGACACATTTATATATATATATATATATTATTTTTTCATTCATTATAATTAATTATAGTAAAGTAATATTATTGAAAAACTAAATTTAAAATTTTAAAATAAAAATAGATGGTTGAAAAAATTTTAGAAATTACTCCAGAAAAAATTAGAGGTTATGATAAATTATCAGATGTTGATAAGCAAAGAATTGTTCAATTAGCTAATCTTGGAGGTAAATTTTGAATCAAGCGACAATAAAAAAATTTATAGAAAGAATTAATTTTATTAAGTAAAAATACTATTCTTTAATGTGATATTTAATTTTTATATAAAATTTTGAAATCTCTTATACATTTATTATTATTAAAGTTGATGCTACATGGAATGATGTACCAGACGAAATTAGAATTGAATTAGATAAAAATGCTTCTAAAAAGGATAATTCTAAAACTAAATCGAAACCAAAAGCAGAATTAAATAAAAAAACTCCACAACAAAGAAAGGCCAATACTAAAACAAATAAAAGCACCAATACCAAAGCAAAAGATAATACAAGTGATGAAAAAGATGTTAATACTAAAGCAAAACCAACTAAAACAAAAATTATAAAGAAGGCTAAAACAGGACTATCAGTAGGTGGATTAAGTGAAAATAAGATTAATGATGCTATTCGTCAACTTAGTAAAAAATTAGGTTCTACTCAAAATTCTAAAAAGAACAATATTAAAAAATCAAAAACTACTACTAATGCTGCTGCTAAAAATAATAAAACTAAAGCTAAAAATCAAAAAGTTAGTAATAAGAATAATAAGAATACAGCTACATCAAAAAGTGATGATATATTAAATAAGTTAAAGAAGAAAATTCAAAGTAAAAATACAAAAATTACAAAGAAGAAGAATTGATTTTTTTTTTCTTATATTTTGAGTATTATTTTTTTATTATACATAGATTTCTTTTTTTAATATAACATTTTTTATTTTTTATATAAATTAATTTTTTTCTTATTTATTGTAATAATTTATTATTTTATAAAATTTTTTTATTCTTTTTTAATAGTTATAGACGATTTATATTTTAAATATTTATAAAAATTAATTATTTTTATTATTATATTTATTTAATCTTTTTTTATTTAATTTTTTTTTATATTTAAAATCATCATTAAAAAATAATTTTCTGTATAAATTATACAACTTAAAAATAACAATCTATAATAATTAATAAATTTAAAATTATAAAATATTAATTTTAATATAAAATAAATAAAAATTATTTTTGGCCCTTTTATTTTATTTTATTTTTTTTTTTTAATATTTTTTTAATAAAAAAATAATATATAATATATATAATGCAATATATTATCATTATTATAAGAATATAATAATTATAATTATATTTGTGGTTACATTAATCAATTTTTTTATTGAAATGCTCTATATATAATTAATGTTTTTATTTATAATATATTATTTTTATTATGATATAGTTTTTTTTTTTTTGATAATTGATAATTGAATTAATTATTTTAGCAAACATTTAAATTTTATTTATAAAAGTATTTTTTTTTAATTGTATATAATAATAGTAATAATAATAATATAAATAAATAAATAAATATAGACTAAAATAAGAATATCTATTTTTATACAAAGGTGTGTTGATAAAAGAAAGTAATAAGAAGTATTCATTTTATAAAAAATGAATAATATAAAATGAGTGAATCATCAAAAACGGGAATTCATCGTTCTTTAAATTCTAATAATTTCAATTTTATTAAGAAAAAAAGATCTTTACAGTACGATGATGATGAAGGAAAAGAAAATGATAAAAAATTAAAATTAGACCAAAATAAATATTTTGAGGTTTTTTTTTTTTTTTTTTTTTTTTTTTTTTTTTTTTTTTTTAAATATAAGATAATTAAATAATTAAACATTTTCTTAATTAATATTTTTTATTTATTATTATTTATTTTAATATATATAATTTTATGTACATATATATAATTTCTTTATATTATTATTATCTTTTTATAATTGGTTTAAAGGCTAAGATTCAAAATGAAAAACATGAAATAAAACATGGAAACAGTGCAACTTTATTATTTAAACGTTTTTTTTTTGGAAAACATGAACAACATAAAAATAATTCTATTGAAAATAATGAAACTGAAATTATAACAGATAATTATATTGAAAAGGAAAAGTATAAAAATGAAATAATAGAATTAAGAAAGCAATGTCAAGCTTATGAAAATCAAATTAAAAATTTGAGTAGTATTAATAAATTATTAACTGATAAAAATATTGAATTACTTAATGCAAATAAAAAATTTGAAACATTATTAAAAGAAAAAAATGATAATATTAGTAGTGAGGTTATTATTGAAGAAAGTATACATGAAAACAGTATTGTGTCTAAAAATGAAGAACGATTTAATAATAATAAAAACGATAATAAAAATAATAATAATAATACTAATGATAATGTTGAAACAATGAAAAAGCAAAATACCATTATAAATTCATTGAAAGATACTATTAAATATTATCAAAATATAGTTAAAAAGCAAGAAAATGAAATAGATTTTTTTAAAAGTAATTGTACTTGTTCAGCTAATAAACATTTGAAAACAGATATTAATGAAACAAATAATAATTATAATGAGAATAATAAGCCTTACATTGAAAAATTAACTAATATAAAAAAGAAATTAAGCGAACATAATCAAGCAAATACTAATAAATTTGAAATTGAAAATAAGGATTTAGATAATGAAACAAATATACCTCATGAAAGAAAAATAGTTGAAAAAGAAAGTTTATTATCTAATACTTATTGTAATACAGTAACCAATGAAAGTGATATTATTAATTTAAATAATAATGAAATAAATGAAATATATGAAAAGAGTAGTATAATAAAAAATAATAATGAATTTGATAATAAAGAATTAAATGATGGAAACAATGAAGTTAATATAAATATAAATATAGATAAGAGTAGTTGTAAATCAAGCAAAGAATATCAAAATATGGATCATAAGGATAAGGATAAAAATTCTGAAATAAATAATTATATAAGTAATAAAATTAATAATAAAAGTAATAATAATAATGATGATAGAATTGATAATGAGAATGATAATAGAAACAATAACAAAATTGGAAATAAAAATAATTATGACAATATAGGTGAAAGTAATAATATCTATCAAAAAAAGAATAGTGATAAAAATAATTTAGGAATAAATAAATTTATTGATAATTCCAATATAAATGAAAATTTAAATATCAATAGTGATATAAATATGAAAACTAAAAAATTAGAAGAGGATAATCATAAATTAATAAGTAATGAAGTTTTACCAATTTCAAAAGATATAAGTTTTAAGGAATTGACGGATCAATATAATGATATTAGTAATACTTGTCATCTTCTTGAAACTTTGGTTGAACAAAAGCAGAACCAGATAGAAGAATATGAATTACAATTAAAAGAATCAAAAGAATGTATCAATGAACAATTGGATATGATAAATAAATTAAATACTAATATTAATAGTCAAACTTTACTTTTAGAATCAAATAAGCATAAAATAATAACTTTAGAAACAGTTATTAAGGAACATGGATCCATTATTAAGAATAATAATAAAGAAATTGAAAAATTAGAAGAGACTATAGATAAATTAGAGGGACAAAAAAACAAAGATAATAAAATTATAAATGAATCCCAATCTTTAATAGAACACCATAAAGCTATGGCAGATAGTGCGAAAACAACGTTAGATCATCAAAAAGTAATTATTCAAGGATTAGAAAAACAAATTGAGAAATTACAACAAAACATAGATAAAAAAGATAAAGAAATTGAAATTATGAGAAGTAGTTATAAAATTAATGAAGATAATATTAAAAATTTAAAGACAACAATTGAAGATAATAAAATATTGATTAAAAAAATAGAAAATGAAAATCAAATTTTAAAAAGTGAAAAGAATACTTTAGAAATTGATTTACAATCAAGACTTAATGATAATGATACAAATGAAAATACCATTGAAATTATTTCTAAAAATAATCAACAATTAGAGAATACTATCATTCATTATAAACAAGATATTTATAAATTAAGAGAAAAGCTTATTCTTATGGAAATTGATGATAATGTTAATCGTGTTAATAATAATAATAATAATAATAATAATAATAATAATAATAATAATAATAATAATAATGATGATGATGATGATAATGATAATGATAATAATAATAATATTAATATTAAATTGATTGAAAAAAAAATAAAAAAACTTTTAGAAATGTTTAAGTATGATCAAGGTATGATAAATAGAACTATATTTGTTAATGAAATAAAACATTTTTATAGTGAGTATAAATTACTTATAAAATCTTATATTAATGAAATTAATGATGAAAAACAAAAACATGATCGGTTATATAATGCACTTAAGGATACCAATATTTTATTAAAAGATAAAGAAGACTTAATAAAAGATTATGATATTAAATTAAGTAAATCAAGAATATCATTAGAAAAAATGAATCAAGAAAATATACAATTAAAATGTAATATGACTATTAATGAAAAATTGACAGCAAATCATCTTTTAAGAATAAGTAAATTAGAAGAAATTATAAAAATGTATGAAAATATGAGTAAAAAGGATTTAGAAGAAAAAAATGGAAAAGATATTCAATTTTATAAATTAGAATTAAAAAAAATTCAAGAACTTTATGATAATAAAACTTTTGAAGTTAATGAATTAAATCAATTTAGAATTGAGAAACAACAAGAAATAAATAATTTAAAAAATAATTATTATCAAATGGAACAACAATTATATAAAAAAAATTATGATATGGAAGGCCTTGAAGAGGCCATAAATATTTATGAAAATATTGTCATGGAAAATCAAAAACGTATTGAAAAGTTAGAAAATTCGAATAAAGAATTGCGAGATTTGTTAAGAAATTATGAAAAAGTACACAAGAATTCACAGAATACTTTAGAAGGATTAGAAAAAAGAGCAAATCAAATACAGAATATTATTAATGCATATGAAGAATCTAACGAAATATCAAAAGAAAAACAATTACTTCTAGAGAAAACTATACAAGATCAGACTTTAACTATTCAAGAACATGAAGATACAATTCAGTCAATGTCTGTACTTCAAAAACAATTAAATAATCTTGAAAAAATTAATGAAAATCAAAGTTCAACGATACGTTCTTATGAATCTATGATTGAGGATTTAAGAGAAAATTTTTCAATTTTACGGAGAAAGCAAGAAAATAATAATAGTAATAATAATGATAGTATTAATAGTAATAAAGATAAAAATTACAATAATAAGAGTTTTTCAGATTTTGAATTTTTTAGAGTAAAGCCATCCTATACTCATCATATAAATAATAATTTAGATTTAAATTTAAATTCAAGTTCAAGCTCAAATTCCAATTCCAATTTCAATTCCAATTTCAATTTCAATTCTAATTCATATTCTAAAATTAATGATAATTCTAGTTATAATGATACCAATGGAAGAAGTCACTATTTTAATGAAAATCTTTGTGATGATACCCTTCATAATATTAATATTAATATTAATAAAAAATTATTAAATGATCAATCGTTATATCATGATTTTAATAAATATGATTCTTCACAATTTATGACCAAAAAATCAAAAGCTAGAACAACATCATCATTATCATCATCGTCTAATATTAATAATGAAAATGATAAAAATGATGTTTTAAATGATAATTCTTCTCAATATCTTTATTATACCCCTAAAAAAAGTTCAGTGTTTTTTGTTGATGATATTTCTGATTTTTCAACAGGGAAATTATCTTTAAAAGATACTTTAAATTATAAAACTCCTTTGAATAAACAAAATAATTCATCAAACATTAATACATCTACTTTTTCAAATAAAAATATTTCTCAAACCATTTATAAAACTCCAAGTTCAAACTTTTTAAATGGTAATATACCACAAACTATATATAAAACACCTTATGATTATGATGCTTTTAAAATTAATAATAATAATAATAATGTTAATATTAATAATGACAATAATCAAAAAAGAGAACTTATTTATCAATTATTAAGTGAATATCAGGAACAGAAAGCTAAATATAAAGGTAAAAAAAAAAAAAAAATAAAATAAATAATAAAAAATAATAAAGAATAAAGAGTAAAGAATAAAATAAAATAAAATAAAATAAAATAAAATAATTAGAAAAAAAATGATATATTATTATTGCTATCACTTATATTTTTGTTTAATATTTTAATTGAATAATATATATATAATATTCATTTTTATAATTTGAATATCAACTAATTGATTTTATTTTTTATATCATATTTTATTATTTCAGATGATATATTTATAAAAACACCAGTTAAAAAGGAAGTTATTGATGAAAAATCTAATTCATCTATAATAAATAATAATAATAATAGTAATAATAATAATAAATAATAATAATAATAATAATAATAATAATAATAATAATAACAACAACAACAACAACAACAACAACAATAATAATAATATGGTCACTCCTTATAATCAGAAAATTCATGTAAAAAATGATGAAATGTTATTATCTGAAAATGCTCTGGATCTGTCATCTTCTCCTTATTTTATACACCTCCATCACAAACTAAAACTCCAGTAGATTCAACTAATAATAATAATAAAAATTTAAATATATCTTTATGGTCTGATATTTCACCTTCGTCAAAGTATACAAAAAAAAAAAAATTATAAAATAAATAGTTTAAATTAATTTATATTATTTTAATTTATATTATATTATTTTATTTTATTTTATTTTTTTTTTTTATTAATTATTTATTATTTATTTATATTTTTAGAATTTTATTAATATTATAAATATTATATTTATTTATTATTTATTTATTTATTTATTTTTTATTATTTATTTATTTATTTATTATTATTTATTATTATTTATTTATTTATTTATTATTTATTTTTTATTATTATATTTTTATTTATTATTTATTTATTATATTTATTTATTTATTTATTTTATTTATTTATTTATT
>MCFG01000067.1:202500-210535 GCA_002104895.1 Anaeromyces robustus | reverse complement strand
ATGAATGACAACATTAGCACCATGCTTCAATGGATTACAAATAAATGGTGTAGCAAGTGTATTATCCACAAGGAAAGGAATATCAAATTCCTTTGCAAGTGATGCAAATTTTTCAAAATCAAGAATTCCAAGAGCAGGATTTCCAATAGTTTCACCTATAATTATTTTGGTATTTGGTTTGATAGTTTTTCTAATTTCATCAATTGGATCTTCTGGATTTACAAAAGTTGTTTCTACTCCAAGTTTTCTAAGTCTTACATTTAATAAAGTATAGGTTCCTCCGTAAACTGCATTAGAAGAAACGATATGATCACCAGCTTGTACAATATTAGAAATAGCTAAAAATATAGCTGATTGACCAGATGCTGTAGATAAAGCTCCAACACCACCTTCAAGAGCAGCTACTTTTGCTTCTAAAGCATTAGCTGTTGGATTACCTGTTCTTGAATATTTATTACCAGATTCTTGAAGTGAGAAAAGACGAGCAACTTGATCTATATCTTCATATTTATAGGTAGTTGTTTGATATATAGGAAGTACTCTTGCTTCCCCAATTCCAGGTTTGTAACCTTCTTGTATACATTTTGTTCCAATTCCCCAGTTATTTTCAGACATATTTTCCCCCTATTCTATTTATATAATTTTAAAAATTGATTTATTAATTTTTAAAAAGAGTTTTTTTTATATTATTATCCTTTCTATTCTTTCAAAATTATTATTATTTCTTTTTTTTTAAATTATTGATAAAATAATTATGGAAAGTGAAAATTTATTATATTTATACTAATTTTAATATTATTATTAAAATTGTTGTTTATTATTATTATTTATTATTATTTTATACTAAATTAGAAAATTTATATTATTATCTTTGTGATATTCGATACATTTTATTTAGAGTAAAAAAATTAACAAAATTAATGTAATTTTTTTGTTAACTTTTTGGTTAGTTTTAGTTAATAATTGACGAATTAATTTGTATGAAAAATGATTAACTAATAATTAACAAAATTTTAGTTTTGTGTAACATTTCGTACAAATTTAAAATCAAATTATTTTTTTAATTGTTTTAAATAAATAAATAAATAAATAAATAAATAAATAAATTAATAAATAAATAAATTAATAAATAAATAAATAAATAAATAAATAAATAAATAAATAAATAAATAAATAAATTAATTAATAAATAAATAAATAAATTAATTAATAAATAAATCTTTAAATATTATAAAGAAAAAACTTTAATCTTTCATGTACTGGGGAAAAAAAAGAAGATTTTAAAGTTATGAATAGCAATGCAATATAAACAATTTAATTTATATCTTTTTATAGGAATATTTAATTTAATGTCCATTTCTTCTTTTACATGAAATAATTAAACAACTATTTTATCTATAAATTCTATAATTTTCATATTCATGATTTCATTTCTATATTTAATGATTTAATAATTATTATAAAACTAAAATTTGAAAGACTCAAAATAATATTTAATAAATAATTAATATGATTTTACTATTAAATTTGATAATATATTTAAATATTCAGAATGATTATCAATTATAAAATACAATCCTTTAACATGTTAATAAATATTTATTGAAACAAAATTATTTTATTATTATGAATCAATATTATTTTTATTATTTAATATTAAAATTATTATTATTATTATTATTATTATTATTATTATTACATTGTTAATTATAGTTTTTTTTTAAAAAAAATTAATGTTTATTATAAGATTTATTTATTTTATATTTAATAATTTTTATATTTAATATTTTTTATATTTAATATTTTTTATATTTAATATTTTTTATATTTAATATTTTTTTTAATTATAATATATAATATAATAATAATCACAAAATATATTTTAAAATTAAATTTTTATTATTAGTAGATTTTTAAAAATACGTGTTTTCAATACTTTGATTATTTTTTACTAAAAAAGTTAATTTTAATTTTTATAAATATTAATTATTAATAATTCCACTATCAAATTTTCATATTTTAAAAATTCTAATTAGTTTTTTTTATTTTTATTTTTTTTTTTGGCTTCTTATCTTTTTCAAAAAAATAAAAAAGATAATAGAACTAAGAAAATGGATTAAACTTTTTTTAAATATTAATTATTAATCTTTCCACTATTTAATTTTAAAATTTTAAAAATTTTAATTTATTTTCTTAGCTCTATTATCTTTTTTATTTTTTGGAAAATGAAATATACAAAAACTTTAAAAATCATATAATAAAAAATAGCTTTATTTTTTTTAATAAATAATAATTTATTAAAATATAAAGTTTAAAATGAATTTTAATTTTCCTTTTTTTTTTTTTTTTTTTTTATTCTTGGTTCATAGTTTAGAAAAAAAAGATAAAAGATAATTTTGTAAAAATGCAGTACAATAATTGATAAAAAGAATAAGAATAGTATAAATAAATAAATAAATAAATAAATATGAAAATATTTATTCTATACTATACTATAATATTTATATAATATATATTTTAAAAATTTTGATTTTTTTTATTTTGTATTTATTTTTTCTATTTTGAATATTTTATTTATGTAGTTCGCCATCATGCTAAGGTATATTAATTAATATTAATACTATTATTTTAAATTGTATCTAAATTAAAAAATAATTATTTTATTATATAAAAAAAAGGTTTATTATTTTTTTAATACTTATTCTCAATTTACTTATAGTTTTTGTCGAAACAAAAGATTTAGTTTTAAAAAAAAATTTCAAAGAAAAAAGAGAAAGTTATACTATAAAACTTAATGAGTCTTCATTAGTTCGTTGTGATGAAAATGATATTTGTGAGACAATCACTACAAAAAAAGGTTACTATGTCAATAATGTCGATAATAAATTAATTTATTGTGATGAAAATGAGAGTTGTCAGGAAGTTTCTTCTTCAAAAGGATATTATATTAATTCTTTGGATAATAAATTAATATATTGTGATGAAGAAAATAGTTGTCAGGAAGTTTCTTCTTCAAAAGGTTACTATGTCAATAATGGCGATAATAAATTAATATATTGTGATGAAAATGATAGTTGTCAGGAAGTTTCTTCTTCAAAAGGATATTATATTTATTCTTTGGATGATAAATTAATATATTGTGATGAAAATGATAGTTGTCAGGAAGTTTCTTCTTCAAAAGGTTACTATGTCAATAATGGCGATAATAAATTAATATATTGTGATGAAAATAATAGTTGTCAGGAAATTACTTCTTTGAAAAAAGGATATTATATTAATGCTGCAACAACAGATAGTTTGATTTATTGTGATGAAAGTAATAAATGCGAAAATTTTTCCAATTCAAAACAAGGTTATTATATCGATGTAGCAACAGATGGCTTAATTAATTGTGATGAAAGTAATAAATGTCAAATAATTTCTTCTCCAGAAGAGGGATATTATAATGCTCCAGATGGTAAATTAATTTATTGTGATGAAAATAATAAATGTCAAAATATCAATATAGAACAAAGTTATATTATCAAAGATATTAAATTAGTTTATTGTGATGAAAATAATAATTGTCAGGAAGTTTCTTCTTCAAAACAAGGTTATTATTTGAATAATAAAACCAACGGTTTGATTTATTGTGATAATGATAATAAATGTCAAGATGTTTCTACTATAGATGAAGGATATTATATTAATGTTGCAACGGATGGCTTAATTTATTGTAATGAAAATGAAGAGTGTAATACAGTATCTTCTAATGTGGGAGCCTACATTAGTTATGATAATAAATTATTATATTGTAATAAAAATAAAATATGTCAAGAAATTTCAACAGATACTGATGGATTTTATATTAATGCTATTAACAATCGTTTAATTTTTACTATTTCAAATAATATATATTCTAATATATCTATAAATCAAGGTTACTATTTCGATACTTATACTAACGAACTAATTTATTGTAATGAAAATAAAATATGTCAAATTACATCTTCAAAAAAAGGATATTATTTGTATGCTGCATATAATTCAATAATTTATTGTAATGAAAATAATAGTTGCTATCAAAATTCTTTTCCAAATAGTTATTTTCTCAATGCTGATAATAATGGTTTGATTTATTGCAAGGATTATTTTTGTGATCATGTATCTTCTCCAAATCAAGGTTATTATGTGGAAAGAGTAAATGATGGATTAATTTATTGTGATGAAAATAGTAATTGCCAGGAAATTTCTTTACCAAATGGATACTATATTAATTCAACAAATAATGATTTGATTTATTGTGATACAAATTGTACAGAATATTCTGCAGATCATGGCTATTATATTAATGGGGAAGATAAGAGTTTAATTTATTGTGATGAAGATGGAAAATGTAGTTTAGTATTATCCCCAAAACAAGGATTCTACAACGATCCATATGGTAATTTAATTTATTGCGATGAAAATAAAGAATGTGAAGAGATTTCTTCACCACATGGTTATTATATTAACAGTTTAACTACAGAATTAATTTATTGTAGCGAAGGATGTGCTATAATAGATTCGACAGAAGGAATTTATCTTAACAGTGATAACTCTGAAATAAGTGAAGACAAAACATTATTTTATTGTACAAATGATAAAAAATGTCAAAAATATACAATATCAAAAACTGGATATTATATCAGTGGTATTGATAACAAATTAATTTATTGTGAATTAAATAAAAATTGTAATCGTATTTCTATAATTGAAGGATATTTTATTAATGCCTATGATAGTAGTTTAATTTATTGTAATAGATATACTTGTACGGCTTATGCTTCATATGAAGGTTATTATGTTAATAATGATAATAATGGTTTAATAAGTTGTAATAAAAATAAAAAATGTCAAGAAACTACTCCTGAAATGAATTATTATTATATCGAAAGTAATGGTCAAACTAAAAGTATCATTTATTGTGATGAAAATAAGAAATGTAATATATATTCATCAAATACTGGTATTTATATTAAAAGTACTGGTGAAATGCTATTTCATTGTGATAATATAGAATGTCAAAAAATTACTAAAACTTTAAGTAAAGGATATTATGTTAATGCTATGAAAAGTAACTTGTTTTATTGTGATGATAATAATAAATGTGAAGAGGTTATTTCAAATTATGGTTATTATATTAATGGGTATAATAATAACATAATTTATTGTAATAAAAATAATAAATGCGGTGAATTTACTATTCAAAATAAGTATTATGTTAATGCAGAAGATAATGGTATAATTTATTGTGATGAAAGCAATAAATGTTCTAGTAACACTTTTAAAACAGGATATTATACTAATGGCCAAGATGACATTTTAATTTATTGTGATGCTAATGATACTATTAAAAAATGCGAAGAAAAAAATTTATCAAATTCAGGTTATTATATTAATTCTATTGATAATTCTTTAGTTTACTGTACTAATAAGAATCAATGTAATACTATTACAGAAGAATCGGGTTATTTTGTTAATTCTGATAATAATAGTTTAATTTATTATGAAAATTATAAATGTTCAAAACCTACTCCAAAAAATGGATATTACATTAAAGGTGGAAATAATGCTGTAATTTATTGTAATGAAAATGATATTTGTCAAGAATCCTCTTCATATGGTTATTATATTAATGTTGATGATGATAGTTTAATTTTTTGTGACAATTATTCTTGTTACTTATTTACTCAACCACTTGATGGATTTTATATTAAACCAACTAATAAAGAATTAATTTATTGTAATAATTATAAATGTAACACTTATACTTCAAATGCTGATATTAAATATTTTATTTATGGTAATAGTAATTCAGTAATTATTTATAATAATGGTAATGAATATGAATTAACTACTCCAGAAAGCGGTTTTTATGTTACTAGTTTTAATAAAATTATAAAATTTAATAAAATAGCTACAGAAATTGAACTACACGATAATTATTCATGTATAGATTATTATAAAAGATATAATTATACTAGTCTTATAATATCTCTTAATAATGATGGTGATAATGGGATTGCTTTTTGTGATAATATAAATAAAATTTCATATACTGCCTATAATGATAATTATATATTATTAGAAAATGTTTCAAGTGACTTTCCAGATATAAATGAAGGAAGTGCTGATAGTGGATTGGGCATGCTATTAAAATTAGATAAATATTCGGTAAAACGGGTAATTACTGGAAATTCAGGTAATAATAAATAATAAATTGAGTTAATTATAATGATGACCATTATCATCATCATAATAATAATAATCGAAAAAATCACATAAATATATATATATATATATAATATACTACATTTATTAAATTATTATAATATTTATTTTTCATTTATTAAATTATAATAATAATTATTTTTTATTTATTATATTATATATTGAAGATATGTGCTTTGATTTGGACAATGCAGCGCTTTTCACTATATGTTTTTCATGTACCTCTTCAAATTTATTATGTAGTTCTTATTATGGTTATTCAACCATTGTTTATACAGTAGGTTACATTTTATTGGGAATTTTAGCAGTATTTTTAGTATTATTATTCATATTCAAAGGTAAACTAAAAGATTATATAGAATATAAAAAAGAAAATTTAAAAAATTCATTATTTGAGGACAATGGAATGATAGATGAGTATGATATCTATGATAAAATAAGTTTATGTGTATTTATTTTAACTGTGATATTGACTCTGGTGTTATTTATTTTTGGAATGATTTATTTAAATAAATATGGTATGCCTAGTGATAATTCATCCTATATTAATTATTTTAATAAATATAAAGATAATGATAGTAACAATGTAGTTAGTACAAATAATACTTTAAATTATAACATTAGTATGAATAAAACCTATAATTATAATTATAATAATACTAGTAATGAAGTAACAAATAAAATTAATAATAAGATAAGAGATAATAATAATAATTTAAATTTCAATATGAATAATAATACCAATGAAAAAATGAATCAAATTTCAATGTATTTTAGTGTCTTAAATGTAATGAATGATTACAATTCTAATTATACCATATACATGAATAAAAAAGAAAGAGAAAAAGAAGAAAATGAAAATGAAGATGAAAAAGAAAGAGAAAAAGAAAAAAATAAAAATGAAAACGAAGAAGAAAATAGTATTACATATTCATATAAAAAAAAAAAAAGGTTTTTATATTCCTTTTTCTTTGATAATGGTGAAGATGATAATGAAGAAGAATATGAAGAAGATGATGAAGAAGATTTTAAAACTCTAACAAATTCATTATTTGAATCTAATAATGAAAAAATTCTTATTGGATATACAGTAGGAATATGTGCAACTTTTATTATGTCCTTTACCTATTATTATTTGACTTTATAGTAAATATTTCTATAATAATAACAATAACAATAATAATAACAATAACAATAATAATAATAATAATAATAATAATAATAATAATAATAATAATAATAATAATAATAATAATAATAATAATAATAATAATAATAATAATAATAATAATAATAATAATAATAATAATTTTTTAAACTAATTTATTTTTATATTTTATATAATATATTTTTATCTATTATCTATATTAATTTATTATTTAGTTTTGAAGGAAAAATGATTATATTTTCTTTTATTGGAATGTATGCACTTTCAGTTTTAAGTATTATTGAAATAGTTTATGATGTATCGAGTAAATTTTTCTATTATTATTATTATTCTAACTATAAAAAAGCACAATTAGTGGCTTCTATAATAATGTTGGTATTATTTACTATTGCTTATGGTATTATATGTTTTGTTTTCATTAAAAGAATAAGATTTTCTGAAACAGTTTTAAAATATGCTTTATTATCCATTAAAAAACATCGTATGGTTCCATTTTTGAATCTTATTACTACCTTTTTTGGAATTATAATAAATACAGTAATAGTAGCTTCTTTATATGGTATAGTTTCCAGATATGAATATAAGAAAAAAGAAAGTATGGAATCAAGTTTTAGA